>JAFFST010048753.1:177920-191678 GCA_022414735.1 Noturus placidus
CCCAAAGCTTTGGAAATGGCTTTATAACCCTTTCCAGACTGATAGATCTCAATTACTTTCTTTCTCAATTGTTCCTGAATTTCTTTGGGTCTCGGCATGATGTGTAGCTTTTAAGGATCTTCTGGTGGACCTTACTGTGTCAAGCAGCTCCTATTTAAGTGATGCCTTGATTGTGAACAGGTGTGGCAATAATCAGGCCTGGGTGTGGCTAGAGAAATTGAACTCAGGTGTGGACAACCACAGTTATAGTAAGGGGGGCAATCACTTTTTCACACAGGGCCATGATGGTTTGGATTTTTTTTCACCTTTAATAATAAACACCTTCATTTACAAATTGCATTTTGTGTTTAATTGTGTTGTCCTTGACTATTGTTTAAATTGGTTTGATGTTCCGAAACACTTAAGTGTGACAAACATGCAAAGGAACAGGAAATGAGGAAGGGGGCAAACACTTTTTCACACCACTGTACATATTATATTTGGTACTGCATATTGGTCTTACAAGACCATTGCAATATGCGTTTAGGTTTCCCGGGAACTTTAATTAGATAAAGAATGTTTGGGTACGTGTGGGAAGGTTTTCACAAGTTTGACTTCTATCTGAACAGACAACATCGATGTGGCCGGCCGAGTGTCTCAGTATCTGGCAGGAGCAAACATGTCGCATCACTTCCCCATCTCTGAGGCGATGCTCACCTACAAACAAAAAAGGTACTCCCGTAAGTGTGTGTGTGTGTGTGTGTGTGTGTGTGTGTGTGTGTGTGTGTGTGTGTGTGTGTTTACAGAAAGCTGATCGAGATACTTTACGTGCCATAAATATATGTAAAGGTCTCTGTTGTTTATCTGTTGTTATTTTTCTTGTTAGAAATGTTTCTACATTTAGCGGTCACTTACAGGGAGTGTGTGTAATTCTATTAAAAGGATTTGATCAGTGCAATTAAAAATCCTTTTAATGTCTTGATTCTCTTCTTTGTTTTGTGCATTGTTTTTTTTTTTCTTTCTTTCTGGTTTATTTAATATTGATGTGCTTTTTGCATTGAGAAGAATGACTAAACAGCTGAGAACAAACACGTGTGTAATACTGTTGTGCTTTGGGTTTCTTCCCCTTTTGTTGGCACTCAAGGAAAAGAAGTTTGTATTTTGATTTTTACATCAGGTACATGACTGTGTGTGGGTTGACGTTCCCAGTTTGCCCTTGTTGTGTCTAACCCACTCATACTCAATGTGTCACATTGCTAATTAATGTGTCTGTTTTTTTTTTTGTTTTTTTTTCCGTTTGGTCTGGTTCAGTTTGAGTGAGTGTTCTGAAGTGTTTTACCAACGTTTTTTATTAGTTAAAGGAATACTTCTGTATTTTTCAACTTAATCTCTATCTGTTGCAAGGGTATTCAAAAAATCGTAAAGATCTGGTTATATAAAAGTCCTTGCTTATAAAGGTACGGGTAAACCACGAACATGACTGAATGGTTCGCATTTAATGCTTAATCATTAATGATGGCTTTATGGCTATAAATGAAGCATTTTGAAATGGTTATGTTTTGGTTCATCATGTTTTGGTTACGGACATCTGTTTTGCTTTGTTCATTCGTCTTTAAACAGTCTTTAGCCCTGTAGCTAGTCTCAGGTAATGCTGCCTTCAGCGAAATAATTTACATCCCTACAGCTGCAACACAGAATTTGCTATAGAAACCAAGCAGGTTTGTGTTTAGAGTTGATGAACTACAGCCGTATGTTTATCGGCTCTGCTACAGTATTATTCAAGTATTCAGCTTGGTCCAGTGAAATACCGTATTTTCCGCACTATAAGGCGCACCTTATTATAAGGCGCAGTCTTAATTACGGGGTCTATTTCTGTACTTGACCAAAACATAAGGCGCACCGTGTTATAAGGCGCATACGGTTGTTACGCCAACCAAAGTCGCACAACATCTTTACAGATTTTGGAACTCAGTCCACACATAAGGCGCGCCGGATTATTATGCGCACGGACGATTTTTGAGAAAATGTAAGGTTTTTAGGTGCGCCTTATAGTGCGGAAAATACGGTACTTTGCTGAGTTCACCTCTGCATTGTGATCTGTCAGTCTATGACCCCAGAAAGGTTTTCTATTCTATTTCTTTCTCAGTACAGACAAATGTTAGAATTCTTGTTTATAGTAATCACACATTACAGATACAGTAGATAGAGATTAAGTTGAAAAATGCTGGATTATTCCTTTAAGGTGGAAGAATATGGTTAGAAAGGAAATCTCCGACAAGAAGATGAAAAAAGAATAAAACCAGGAAGATGTAGCTATCGCAAATACACACACACACACACACACACACACACACACACACGAGAGGCTCAGGATTGGATGACTAGTCTGGACAGGTCTGTATGTCCCCAGGGGACAGGACAAACACATGAGCAGAAAGGTCACACAACCAATTACCAGCTCACATAAAAGAGAATAAAAAAAAGGAGGATATTAGAAAGTGAAACAGCGGAGGACAGAAAGAGTAGGGTATTAAAGTGATATTACAACCCCAATTCCAAAAAAGTTGCAAAAAAAGAAAAAAAAAAACAAACCAAAAGAGTCATTTGAAAATTCAGTTCACCCTGTACTATATTGAAAACACGTTAACACATTATTTGATGTTTTTACTTTGTGAATTGAATTTATTTTTGAAAATATACCCTCATTTAAAATCTGATGACTGCAACACAAGACATAAAAGTTGGGACAGTCGACTGTTTACTACTGTGTAACATCATTGTTTCTTTTAATAACACTTAAGCGTTTGGGCGCCGAGTGAAGACACTAGTTGGTTAAGTTTAGCAAGCGGAATTTTCCCCCATTCATCCATTATGCATTTCTTCAGCTGTGCAACTGTACGGGGCCTTCATAGCCTTATTTTTCACTTCATAATGCACCTCACATTCTCAAGGTCAGGACTGCAGGCAGCCCATGCTAGCACCGTGTGCTTGTAATCTGGGCAGAATGTGGTTTGGCGTGGTCCTGTTCTGGATGGCAGCATATGTTGCTCCGAAATGTGTACATATCTTTCTGCATTAATGCTGTCCTCACAGATGTGTAAATTCCCCATGCCATGGGCACTGACACACCCCCATACACACCCCCATACCATGACAGATGCTGGCTTTTGGACCTGGCGCTGATAACACCTTGGATTGTCCTTTTCCTCTTTGGCCCTGAGAACACGACGGCTGTTTTGTCCAGAAACTATATGAAATGTCGACTCGTCAGACCACAGAACACGATTCCACTGTGCTACTGTCCATCTCAGATGAGACCGAGCCCAGAGAAGTCAGCGGTGCAATTTTACAGTGTTGATGTATGACTTCTGCTTTGCATAGTAAAGCCTTAACTTGCATCTGTGGATGAAGCAGCGAATGATGTTGACTGACAAAAGTTTATCAAAGTATTCCTGAAACCATATCAGGATATCCATTATAGACTCATGACGGTTTTTAAGACCGTGAAGTCTGAGGGATCGGAGATCACGCACATTCAGAAGTGGTTTTTGGCCTTACCCTTCATGCACCAAATTTGACCGGATTCCTTGAATTTTTTAAGTATATTGTGCACTGTAGAGTGAAATTACCAAAATCCTACAGATTTGTCTTTGGGGAATGTTGTTCTCAAAGTGTGGGATTATTCACTGATGCATCTGTTGGCAGATTGTTGAGCCTCGACCCATGCTTGCTCTTGAAAGACTAGGCCTTATCTGGAGGCTCCTTATATACTATGCAATTGATTATGTAAAACATCAAATACCTTGTCATTGATACATTTTGTATTTAAATACAAGTCAAAGTACAATTACAATTCACTCTTCTTTGTTTTTATTAGCATTTTCCATACTGTCCCAACATTTTTTTGGAATTGGGGATGTATATAAAAGTGAGAGAGAATGAGACTGACATTGATTTAGGGAGAGATTAAAAAAGATGAGGGGGGAGGGTGACTTTCCCTTTTCAAAGCTGGACCTACACAAATCTGCTACACAGATGCTTCATCATGGAGAGTGGCAGTAGTGAATGTCACAGAAGCATCATGTCCCCTGAACACACACTCCCACTTAGTGAGCACATTAGTTAAGACAGTTAACACCAGTATGCTCACTGTATCTCAGGGATATGTCTCAAAGATACACTGAGCACAAAATCCTTGGAATCTTGAGACACTCTGCCTAATCAATACACAAACACACCACAACAGAGAAAAAATAAGCAGTCATTTTTTTCCACTGTACTTTAGAACATTTAGTAGAGTTGTTTCATCCTCATTCTGGGTTCAGACATCAGCTTCATGAGCTCAGTTAGCGAAAGGCCATTCGGAAGTGGTCAGAGGAGACATGTCACATTAACCCTGTGTTCCTATACTGTTTAATCTCACCATCATCATCATCATTATCAGACGTGGCTAATTGCTGCACATTTGGAGGACGTACTTTTTGTTGTTGTTGGGGTTTTTTTTTTTTTTTAGCAGAAATGTATGTACACTTTGCAGTAAACAGTGAGATGTGTTTAAATATTGGGAAATGTTCTGATAAATGCAAAAATCTGAATCGGACTGCACATTGTTTATAGTGAGGAGGTGTCCTCACTACTTTTGAAATCAAATAGCTTGTAAGTAGATTCGTTATATCACAGCACTGTTGAAGTCTTGATTATGAATGTTGAATCTTAGAATAGCAGCTGTGATGGTTGTAATTGAAATCATCCATCTATCCGTATTCTTTACCGCTTATCCTTACTGGGTCGTGGGGAACCTGGAGCCTATCCCATCGAGCATGGGGCACAAGGCAGGAGACTGTTTGTAATTTACTGTTTGTAAATTAGTGCTCTCATTTTCTGTACTAATAACTTTCTCAGGGACTTGTATGAAGGACTATCTTCATAACCTTAGCCTAAGAATAAATGAATAAAAGACATGAAACAAAGAAAAACATATATAATCATTAACCTAATGAAGCGTTCTGTAAGTAGACGTTTAATTAACATGTCAGCACTTTGTAATGCTCAGTAAGTTTTCACAAGAACATTGGTGGCAATAATTGTATTTCAATTATAAATCAGGTGTTAACATTCAAAGCCTAGCTCTATAGCAACAACAATTTCTAATTATGATTTCAAATATGAAACACAATATAAAAACATGATGCTATCTTAGCTAGTGTCCTAGCACATTTTAAAGACAGTATTGGAATACAGGGTTAGCAAAATGACCACACACTGCTGTCCACCGCCTTACACTGCACCTGATTGGTGGAGGTTGTAAGCAGCTATCCCAGCATCCACTCATGACTTCATGGCATGACCCCATGCTTCCTCACAGCACCCTGCCACCAGGAGGTGGCACCATGCCTGTGTCACTCAGCCTTTGTCACTTTGACATGACCCGCTCCCTCACACCTGGACATCCGAGTGCACATTCACCCAGCCACTCACTGACTCCATAACGTTAGAGCTGTGTTTGATCTGCATTGTTCTAATATTTCCTCACCGTTTCACCACACAGCCCTGACGAGGACTCGTGCCAGAAGTTTGTGCCGTTCATTGGGGTAAGAGTGCTGAATTGATTGATTTTTGTTTATCAGAACCATTGCAAATTGATTATGTTTCAAAGACGTTTGTTGGAGAATAAGAAGCTGTATTGTTTTTGCTTTGTCTTTTTAAAGTTGGTGAAAGTAGGCATTGTTGAGCACAACCTGTCCACGTCAGGTAGGAGCCTCTGCATGTACATACAACAAATAATGCACTCACTGTATAACTAAAAAGTTAAACATCTATAAAAAGTTACGGTGCCTTCCATAAGTATTCCATCCCCACAGTGAAGCATGGTGGTGGTAGTGTCATGTGAAGAGTTACATGGCCTCTTGGTTGTGTTTCTGACTAATGCCGCCCTGTGCTATATTCTTTACATTAAATATTCTTTACATTGTTTAATAAAGAATGTAACGGCAAACTATATCGATTTTTCCTCACAATCTATGGGCTATTTTATGGAAATTCATCGCATAGTTAAGTCCATTTGTAGCACAAATATTTTTTGAAAAGTTGAATGGGGGTGAGTACTTATGCAAGCTTCTGTATATAGTAGATTGCCATTGGTCTATTATTTCATGTACATACCACCATGGAAAGCGTAATTTAGTGTGTGTGTGTGTGTGTGTGTGTGTGTGTGTGTGTGTGTGTGTGTGTGTGTGTGTGTGTGTATTCTCTATAGTGGATTCTGATGATGCCAATGTGATGGGCAGTTTGAACATACTGTCTTCACCTCCAGCCCAGACTGGGACACCATATGGGAAAGACATGACCTGCACTCCTCCCTCCTCTCCTTCTGTCTCGGCTAGTCTGTCTGGAGCAGGGTACATTACCCACACTTTTCCTCTCTCTCCTCTTTCCCTCACTCACACAGAGATATCAATCTAGACAGTTACGGAGATCATTTAAAGTTGTCTACACTCTCAGACAAATGTACTAAATTGTACCTTTTCTTGTTGTACATATTTTGTACTTTTACTATGTCTTTTACTTGAGAAGGTGCATGGAGTGTATTTTTAAAGTTTTATTTTAAAAGTTCATTGAAGGTACAACCTCTTCAGTAACCACTTCATCCTGATCAGGGTTGTGATAGATACAGAGCCTATCACTGGAACACAGTATAATGCACCCTGAACCACACACACACACACACACACACACACACACATATATACCCTGAGGGAATTTACACTCTTCAGCCCATTTACCAGCATATTTCTGGATAATGTAAGGTATTACCTTAAATCACATGAAAAGTACACCATATTCCCATGTACAGATGGTTTATACACACTAAAAGTATAAAAGATGTACCCACGCCAGCAAGCTGATGAGGTGCAATTTAATACCTTTTATTAAACCTGAGGGTTTAAAAGCATCATTCGACTGGATTAGTTTGACCAGAGGAGGTTTGGTAATGCAATTTGTGACAGATTTGATTGGTTAGTTTATATAAGCGCGACTATAGGTGTCCGAAATAACAATGTACCCAGTATACATGGCAGCATTAAGTGTCAGACAAGTAACAATCAACTTATATAGGGCTCGGTCACCAGGTTATTAACTCAATTCCCAATTCGCTTTTATTTATTTATTTTTATATAACGTTTTAAACAATGGACATTACACAGAACGCTGGTAATACATGAGGTCGATTTAAACAGGACCAGTACTGCAATTCTAAGCTCTGTGTTCATCGAAACTCAGAACTCCAAAATGATTACTTTTCAGACTGATGTATCTGAAAAACATGCATGATAATATTATGCAGATTCTTTCTGGATTATAATTTCAGATCTTGTATATAATCTTAAATTACAGTAATTTAGTAGATCAAAATTTTCAAAATGATATATACTGTAAATAAGGCATATAAGCAACTTAAGTAACAAACTTTGTGTGTGTGTGTGTGTGTGTGTAGTTCTCCAGGCTCAGGTGGAGAGGTGATGGGACTGCAGGTGGATTACTGGACGTGTCCGGGTGCAGAGAAGAAGAAGGACGGAGAGAAAAGAGACGTGGGGATGAAGAACACGCTGAAGAGCAATTTCCGCTCCATGCAGGTCTCACGCATCCCCGGCGGAGGAGAGCTCACTCCACCTCACGGCATGGCCATGACCGTCGTCATGAAAGAGAAAAATAAGAAAGGTGACACACATACACACACATACACACACACAATTTAATGTAAGGCACACTTTTGTGTTTGTGTATTTGGTATAAAGAGCTGAATGAGTTACAGTGCACTCATAAAGCCTGTGGAAATTTGCTATATACCCAATATAGCCAGCAGGATGGGGTGCCAACGGGGTGGACGGGGTTCCAAACCATCTCAGGACACAATCACGTACACATTCACACGCCTATTCACACACTACGGACACTTTGGACATGCCAGTCAGCGCACCACGCATGTCTTTGGACTGGGGGAGGAAACGGGATACCTGGAGGAAAACCCCGCAGCACGGGGAGAACATGCAAACTCCACACACACAGGGTCACGGTGGGAATCGAACCCCCAACCCTGGAGGTGTGAGGCGGTGTTCCCCAATAGAATTTTTTTAATTAATTGATATGGTGTTTTGAACAGTTTCTTGGAGATCCAGTTGGCAGACTGTTTGAGAGTAGGAACTGTTAGCCAATCATAGTGTAGGCGGCGGGATTTGTCAGAAAACAAATGAACTTTTTAAATCTTGGGCCAAATTTAGATTTAGCGATAAAAAAATACAAAGTACAAAAGCTATTTCAATATTTACGAGTTTCAGAAGTAACATTATTCAGTATGCAGAGAAGTTATACATGTGCTTAAGTCGATTTCCTCTGTGCGCTATTCAGGTTATGCACCTGAACTGCATGTAGTTCACACCTGCAAGGTTGCCAGATTTTCTTTAGTAGTAGCGTCTGTGAGGTATGTTTTTTTTTTTTTTTTTTTTTTTTTTTTTTTGTAAATAGCATCGAGACCACCGCCTTTAAACACAAACAGTTGTTTTTTGAGCCCCAAACAAATAAGCAATTGAAAGTGTGGAATGAAGACACATATACTGTTTATTTTTCTTTGCTGTCAAATATAATACTGTGCAACATAAATGTAAGAGATAATTGAAGAGTGAAAAGTGGAAAGGCTAATGTGATGTTGTATGGTAAAGATGGCAAACTTTGGGGGGAAAAAAAATCAAATATGAGTCTAGTCTATTGCTAATATATTGCTGGCTGAATAGTCCTAGTTGTAATTATCATATTAATCACTGCAGGTTTGGTTTAAGTCAACGATATGGATTCAATCTTCTTTAGTCAGCGCTGTATAAGATAGCACTTGATCCAGCGCATCCTATTATTTTGCATTTCATTTTTTATATATTGTGCTCACAGCGCTCTCTCTCTCTCTCTCTCTCTCTATATATATATATATATATATAGACATAGATATACATAGATATATATATCACCTGGTCGTTTTTTCATGCATGGTCCGCAAGAGTGCAGATGGTACATTATTGTGTTTGTGATTTCTCCTTGTGATTTATTGGAGCTGACAGAGCAGGCCACAGTGAGCATTTTGTGTCCCTCTCTATTTGTAGTGATTTTCCTCAGCAAGAAGCTGAAGGAAAAGGACGTGGACTCCAAGAGCCAGGTGATCGATGGTATTAGTAGGCTGATCTGCACGGCCAAACACCAACACACCATGCTGAGAGGTAAAGAATAACTCACACGTGCACACACACACACACACACACACACACACACACACACACACACACACACACACCATATCGACATGAATAATGCAACACAAGATTTGATTAGTTCACACTACGGGGGAACATTATGAAAAATTCAGGGCATGATGATTAGCATACAAGCCAATATAATGGGTTTCTAACAGTTGTAGCAGTGTCATTGTTTCATCAGGGTTTTCTTTGCTTTTCACATGATTTTTGTTCTTTAATTAGCAGGTGAAAGTCGATCGTTATTTTTTAACTAGTAAACATGATATTAATGAGCTGAGTAAAAGTTGGCTTGGTTTTGAATTGACTCCAGTGCATTAAATTACAAGCTGCACATTAATAGTTTACTGTCTGTTTGGTTGTTTATTGTGATAACTCATTTATTTATTCATACTGTAATGTTTTATGTTTATGTTTACTAACACTCAATTAAAGTGAGTAAGGATTTCAGGCCACACAGTGGGAAAGAATATGTTCTAGTTTATTTAAAATTAACTGCAATAAAACTATTTTTCTATTAATAATAATGTAATATAATATTATTTTAGACCATTTGAGGCAACATGGCGCGCCTGTTAAAAAAAACAACATTCAGGTTCACATTTCCTGATTTTGAAATAATGCTATACCAGTATATTGGGGACATGGACGATCCCGTTTTTATCTCTCCACTTTCAACATTAGGTACTGCAAAGCGACTGTATAGTAGTGTACACTGCGCTCCACTCATATTGGCACGCTTGGTAAAGCTGTGCAAAAATGCCTTTATTGTAAAACCTTTTGATTATTTTTTTTTTTTAAATTCACAAATACTCTAATGGATCTCAAACAATTGCAAACACAACACAGGTTTATCAAAAAAGTATCTTTGTTATAGGTGTGCAACAATTATTGGTACCCTTTTAGTCACCCTTTTAGCCACGGGCGGCTGTGGCTCAGTCGGTAGAGCGGGTTGTCCTCTAATCATAGGGTTGGCGATTCGATTCCCGACCCGGATGACTCCACATGCCGAAGTGTCCTTGGGCAAGACACTGAACCCTAAGTTTCCCCCGATGGCAAGTTAGCGCCTTGCATGGCAGCTCTGCTACCATTGGTGTGTGTAAATGAGACACAGTGTAAAGCGCTTTGGATAAAAGCGCTATATAAGTGTGCCATTTACCATTTACCAGTACTTTGTGCTACCTCCCTTTGCCAAGATAACAGCTCTGAGTGTTCTCCTATAACGCCTGATGAGGTTGGAGAATACATGGCAAGGGATCTGAGACCGTTCCTCCATACAGAATCTCTCCCCTTCAAATGTTGAGGTCCATACTGGTGGACTCTCCTCTTCAGTGCACCCCACAGGTTTTCTATGGGTTTCAAGTCAGGGGACCGGGACAGTCATGGCAGAACCTTAATTTTGTGGTCGGTAAACCATTTTTGTGTTAATTTTGATGTATGTTTTGGATAATTGTCCTGCTGGAAGATCTAACCACGGCCCATTTTAATCTTTCTGGCTGATGCTGTCAGGCTTTCATTTAATATCTCTTGATATTTGATAGAGTCCATGATGCCATGTGTCCTAACAAAATGTTCAGGTCCTCTTGCAGAAACACATCCCCAAAACAGTAAAGATTCACCACCATATTTAACCGTGGGCATGAGGTACTTTTCCATATGGCTACCTCTCTGCACCAAAACCACCTCTGGTGTTTACTCCAGTTAAGGTCCAGTAGTGTGTGGCAAACCCTTCTTGAAACACTTCTTGAAACCTTTCCAAACAACTTGTGGTGATGTAGGTGGCGTCGGATTGGAATTCTGAAGACTTTCTGATCACAATATGCAACTAACTTCAGCTGCGATCCTTGAGACCATATAGACACACATCCACTTCCATGTTGATTTATAACATTTCCATGGTGGAAATGGGCAATTTCAATTTTCAGAAATATTACACGAAGTGTGGATGTGAGTGCATGATCTGTTTCTCAGAGGGACAGCAATATCACACAAAGCCTTTAGTTTTACTGAATCTGAAGCCAGGTTCATTTGACTTGATATCTGATATGTCAGAGATTGTCCTCCGGTGAACTGCAGTCCGGATGTGTGTCCAACAAAATTCCAGCAAACCAAAACAATGACTTGAAAAAATACTGAATCAGAGCTGATAAATGCATTGACATTTTTTTAAAACTGGAAAGAGTTCAGTCACTTTAATTTTCTAAACATGAACCAGCTCAACTTCTGTAGCAGATCCTCTAGTCTTTTGAGGCTTATCCAGTGACATGCATTTATGTAAATGATTAAACTGAAGGTGTCGACCCAGAGACTTGCTACAGGGTTAAACACGTTATCTTAGAAAGGGGAGACGTTTCCTAGACTTCGTAGCTTTTTCATTTTATTTACCCTCTCTGGTTTCATTAGTGAACTGAGGACATGGCTTGTGTAAAAAGAAGTCGATTATGAAAACATAATGTTGGACAGAGAAGTATGCGTTTATTCTCCCTATGTCAAATTCAAACAGGTGTGTGTCACATCTGTTCAGAGTTTATGGCACCAGTCCAAAGTAGCAACCTGAAGCAAAATACAATGAATACAAATACAAGCAACTAATCAAATTTAAAGGTAACTGTTATCAGCAGCTGGGCTTTTACTTTTTTCAGTTTTAGTTGAACACCCCTGTGCGATGTAATCTAGCTGACTTCATGTCACTGCTGAGCATCACACTAGCTGCTTCTGCTAATGAAATGATCTAATGCTGATTCTTGAAACTGACTGATTCTGACTGAGATTCTTTTCTGGTGACTTATATGTGCAATGTTTTCTTTTCACTTGCTCATTATTACCCTTTACTTACTCT
Source organism: Noturus placidus (assembly GCA_022414735.1). Taxonomy (NCBI): domain Eukaryota; kingdom Metazoa; phylum Chordata; class Actinopteri; order Siluriformes; family Ictaluridae; genus Noturus; species Noturus placidus. The sequence goes on from JAFFST010048753.1 coordinate 190,035, forward strand.
AAAGCATGAAATCATGCAAGTTGGCACTCGCGTTGTGTGAACAGAGTGGTGTAGCAAGACCACAAGATGTAAACATTGATCATAGTGGTGCAATTCTAGTTTTTTTTTTTTTTTTTTTGTATTTATCTATTTATTTATTTATTACTTTTGGCAGTAAACACTGTCAATAAATCTGATTTAGTAGCTTTGTAAGTGTGAGAAGTCAGCACAGATCTCAGACCTGCTTATACCAGCAGTGAATGACATTCATTTTTTTTATCAAATCATAATTACACTGTAATTGTTACAGAAACATTATGAACATACACAATGAACACAGCTGCTGAATGTGCACGTTCAGATAATATGACCTGATTAATAAAAATCCAAGATGGCTGCTCTATTCTATATGAATTAAACTGTACAACTGTGTTTTATATTTGGTAGTTATTCCAACAGTCATTTTATGATTGATGTAGTTAGTGCATGAAGAGATATCCGTTCCTATTTTGACCATTATTTTGGAAATGAATGAGGGATAATAGAGAGATTCATCATGTGATACATTCAAGGCTACTGCCATAGATGTATGTGTAAAGGATATATATATATATATATATATATATATATATATAGTTCAATGCTAACGAAATCCTTTTAGGGAACGTCTGCCATCTGCTGGTTATATTGTAGTATTACATCTAGATTTCAGTTTTGTAGATGGGTGATCCTCCCGCTTTAGTCCATGCAGGATTTTGCAGTTTGTTGTTGTTGTTGTTGTTATTGTTGTTGTTTGTGATCACAAAATGATGGAGACTGCCTCTTTCCGAGATTAATTTTGCATACGATACGATACAAAAAGAGATACAGTTAGAGTAAGGATTTGATGCGCTTTAATTCACTACTGATCTCTGATACGATTTGGTTTAGCAGCAATATGACTCGGTTGAGATAAATTTCAGTTGTCCACTACACAGGAAAGTCTTTAAGACAGAGGACTTTTTAGTTTCTTGGTAAAATGACAAGCTGTGTTTTGACAGATATATCGGGTTTTTTCCGTTTTGAAAAACCTTGCATTGTAAACAATCGGTTGCATCATTGGACCAACAATTCTAATCGTGTTTTGTTTACACTTCTACAATATTTCACATATTCAATATTCTCTTGAAGTTCTTTTTTTTTTTGCGCGTAAATTTCACTGTAATTTTGTTTTAAATTCATGTCCAATTCCACTGTTTAATGAGGTTCATTTTCATCATACGAGTCACAGCTGTAGTTCACTTGGTTGCTATATTTGTCATTTCTCTCTCTTATTTCTTGACCAGTCTCCATTGATGGTGTGGAGTGGCACGATGTGAAGTTTTTCCAGCTGGCCGCTCAGTGGCCCACCCATGTAAAGCACTTCCCCGTGGGAATCTTTGGCTACACCAAGTCCCTGTAACAAGCCCGTGATGCTCTGGAACTTTCTCCGGTGCACGCCTCATGAAGCAAGGGAGAGACTGGCTGAGGAAAAAGGGAGACTGAAAAAAAACTAACCCTGAAATGTGGATTTTCCTGTGGAAACGCTCTGAAGCCTGTGTCCCAAACTACATGGATGTTGTTGTTATTAATGTTCTGTTCTTGGCTGTTGCACCAGCAAAAGGAAGGTTTGTATGTTAGATATAT
>JAFFST010048753.1:191703-220510 GCA_022414735.1 Noturus placidus
ATATATATATATATATATATATATATATGTATATGTATATATTTATATGCTGCCATTTTTGTATACATATTGTGGTTAGAATTTTGTAGCCACCACGTAATGGCAGCTTGGTTTTGCACTTTGTTTGGTTAGTATTTTTATTATTTCAATGAAATCCTGTGGTCGTGCTTGTTCTGTGTACAAGGTGGTGTGTGTGACGGTGGTAGTGGTGCAGAAGTGAGGGTGATTGTACTGAAAAAGGGAAGGGGGGTTGTTGGGGCAGGTGGGGTGGGATCAGGTTTGCTCTTCAGAGTGATTCAGACCTTGCTGTGAAATATAAAGAGCTCATCTTTTTAATGGCTCTTCTTGTCAAGATTGTAGGTCGAGAGATGTCGAGAGAAGGGACTCGCGAACCCATTACTCCTGAAATACTCCAGCGTTTTACAACGCAACCTATATTTGTCAAATAGTAGTATATATGTGATTACGACACACAAGACCTTATCAACACATTATCCTGTACTGAGAAAATGACTTCAAACTAATTGACTTGAAACTCACTTATAATGTAAATCTAATGGCGGGTGTTGCATTCCAGCGATAAAAACATACAAGATGTGACTATGTTACGCAAATTCAAAACTACACACTTTTACATTCTAAACATGAGAGAATGTCTTTTACCAACCAACATGCAACTGATTGTTTAACACTGGAGCAATACAGTAAATATTCAAGTTACTCATAAATTCCCAAAGGTTTTATGGTGCCCATGCATCATTAGGCCCACACAAGGTATATTCACACTAGAAAGCGATGAGCATTAAAGGTCACTATCCAGCTGTTTTCGTTCCAATGAGAAACTCTATGTAGCTTAAACTTAAATAACACACTGATCAGTGTGAGAATTGTTTATTAATTTACATTTGATGTGCTAAACTTTGTCCTAGCTGCATGGCAGATTAGCAAAGCATTCTAACGTCTCTGCTACTTCCTTCCAAGCTTTATTTCCCTTCATGCTTCTATTAATCACAGGTTGTCTATGATAAGAGAAGATTTAAATCATGTTTATCTCCCATTCTTCCATGTCAAACAATAAATGGGAACTAATGCAAGTAGGAATTAAAGTTGTAAGTGGGGAACTAAAGAAATGTCAGACCACACGCACCACATGAATCATTTGTGGCTTCTTTTTTCCCCCCACTTTACCACGTCATGCTATTAATGCACAATGAAATTGTGGCCCATGCATAGAAAATGAATGGTTGCCTGTCAACAAGGGTAAAGCACAGCAACAACCTCTTGCCTTGGAAGAAATGCAGTCCTCTCTTTGAAATCTGATTTCAAAACTGAATTTGCTTTACTAATACCGTTGACTAAAGAATTAAGGAAAGCGTTCACCAACTGCCTTTTTACTTTCTATTATTATTATTATTCCATTATTATTACTTGGAAGTGAGTTCCACGTCAACGGTTTTAGTTCTTTTTCTCAGTACAAGGAAACGTGTCCAAATTATTGTCTAGAGTAATAGCACATATGCACTACTATAGAGTACAGTAGATCAAGTTTAGATTAAAAAAAACGCTGGGGTATTCATTTAAAGCAGTGCTTAGCATGTAGTTTGCCTGGTTTGACTCTAAAGCACAGTGATCTGAAAGCAAAACAAAGGAAAGCTATGAATTAGATGCTTCTCTCGCCCTGTCAGATTTTTAAACTAAAAGAAGGGAAACTCAGTTTGGTGCAAATTTAAACGGAGATTCGAATTTGGCCCGTGACTGCAATATAGATACCTCAGTTTGAGGAAGGTTACAATAAAGATCTGCACTCAGACCAAAAACTGCCGCACCCTCCATACACATTGCATGATAAAAATGTGCCCTTTAAGTGTGTTATTGATGTGTAGGCAAGACTCTAGAGATGTCTCCGATCTAGGACTGCAAAAATATTCAGACACGTCATATTAGACTTGGTTTTAAGGAATTAAGTGCACTTGGGCTTTATTGAGTGTACGTGCTAGGGTGGTATTGTGTATACAGGGTCAGTTGCATCAGCTGTTGACTACCATTAAAGGGCTTGTGCTAAAAGACAACCAGTTGAGAGCAAGGTGCTCTATCTTTTTACAGTAGAGCTGTGTTTTTGTATATCCATTCTCTCAATAATCCCTTTACACATCTCTGTGTGTGTGTGTGTGTGTGTGTGTGTGTGTGGTTGAAGGTAATGAACATGAACAGAAAGTGAATCGTTTGGAGATTGGCAACAAGTTTTAAAAGGGTTCAGTTGTAGCGCTATGTGTATATATGTGTGTGTGTGTGTGTGTGTGTGTGTGTGTGTGTGTGTGTGTGTGTGTGCGTGTGTTACGGCACGTGTGTTTGAAGGGAGAGGAGAAAAAGGAGAAGGTCTTCAGCATGATTTGAGGCTGAGGGAATTTCTGTAAGCATTGCAGTGTAATTCAATATTATCTTTTTTTTCTATATAAACCAAGTTGAGACTGGTACACTGTTACATATAGAGGGGTTGTGTGTAGTCTCATTGTCAATTGTACAAAAATGTTCATTTTTTGTCATGGCTCTACAGTGCATTTCATTGGACAGCTTGGCTTCGCTTTGTAGGCAGATACCAGGCTGAATTTTGTTCATCGGACGTTTTGAGTTTTCTAAGTTCTGTTATGAAGCACTACAATGACGCAAGCTTGCCCTCCTTTACAGCCAAGAGAGATTGGTAAAAAAAAAAAAAAACACTAATATGCGGCCAGTCTGTTTGTCGAGATAAAGATCTGCAGACATATTTTGCACAAATGTCATTTTAAGTTATATGACAGTATTCCTTTGAGGTAAACCACTGAGGCAAGCTTCGCTCCTTATGTTCCCGTTCCATATGTGGACGTATGTATTTTTGTTTTGTATTGTTTTTACTCTGTTCGGTTGTCTTAAAAACGGTTGTGACTACAGAAACAATTTTAACCCTGCCTGCATTATTTTGAACTGTTATTGTTATTAACATGTTGTTTTGTATTACCCTTTTAAAGGAGTTGACCTCTTTTATAGGACATTTTGTGTTCAGTTAAGGATTTGAAGCATTTCACATGTAACTGAATACAGGAAAAAAAATGAACCAGTGTGTTCTGTTTTATGAGTGCACAGACAAATACTTTTGTTTAGCTTTTTTTCTGTATTTGATAAATACATAACATTGTGTAAATTGATGAAATAAACGCTAAAGCTATAACCTGTGTACTTAATACCATGGCAGTGAGAATTTTTCACATCAGTAAAGTGACCCTTTATTAAAGCTACATGGAAATCATTAAACCTATGCAAGTTCTGGGGAGTAAAGACACAAGTGTATTAGTAAGGTGTCAGGCCATTACATAAACAGCTTCAATGTGCCATGGCGGCGATTGCGTAAGTCTCTGGAACTGTACTGGGAGATAAACGCCATCTTTCCAAGTGATATTCCCTCACTTGGTGGTGGAGCGCAAAATCTCCCACAGGTGTTCAATAGAATTGAGATGTGGTGACTGTAAAGCCCATAGCATATGATTTATATCATTTTCATCCTCATCAAACCATTCAGTGGGCCCTTGTGCCCTGTGGACGGGGTTGGGGTCATCCTGGAAGAGACCACTCTCATCAGGATAGAAATGTTTCAACACTGTATAAATCTGATCAATCAGAAGAACTTTGTATTCCTTTGCAGTGACTCTTCCATTTAAAGGGACGACAGGACATAAACCCTGCCAGCAAAATGTCCTCACAGTATAACATTATAACAGAGCCCCTGTTTTTTCCTTTCATTTGTCACCCATGCGTATATTTGAAAGAAAGTTCGGAAATGTATTATAAAATAACATGCAGCCTGTATTTGTTTTATTTCAGCAGGAGAAGCAGAACAAACTGTGGCACAGGATTAACAGTGGTTAAAACCACGGAGAAGCTTTAGCTGTGTTTCTCATTTAGAAACCACTTTAAAAGAAAAACCAGAGAGAAAGACATCACAAACTGGTCCTGAACTGGTGTAATGGACAGAAAGCTTACATCTAAAGAACTGGAAGAGCACTGATTTGTTTTTTACTGCACATCTGCAGCATCCTCAATGTATTGATTTATATTTAAACACTAGACAATTTCCTCTAAATCATTGGTAAATATTCCAGGACAGACTGGGTATCTAACTCCAGTACATGTAAACAAAGGTATGTGAATAATTTTATGTCAAATAGCAGCTTGTGCTTCTATACTAAATTGACATAATATTTTGTATGGTGGTATGAGTTTTAAATCTCTGAAGCACTTTCAGAAGTGATAATATTGACTACTATAGTGTTTGTCACCTCGGTGCCATTAAATTATAAGGATCTGTTACGTCTAACTAATAAAATTTAGTTTAAGTTAGAGTAACGAAAACAATATTCTACTTCTTCTTCTTCTTATTATTATTATTATTATTAGTAGTAGTAGTAGTAGTAGTAGTAGTAGTAGTATAGCCATGAATTTGCTACTGTTTTGTTACTGTTTTTAAAAATATCCTTAATAGCTTTCTTTCTTTCTTTAGCTATTTTTTTTTTTTTTTGTGATTAGTTTGTTTAGCTACACCTAACTAAAGCTAAATCTACAATGACATTATTTCAATGGCTAGCTGATAACAATCTAACAAGTTAAATAGATACCCATATATTTTTTTAAGTGCCTGAGATGATCGAAATAGCATGTTAAACTATTTAACCCTAACATGACAATTGATGTAAACATACCAAGAATGTAACTAACTGAAAATCTGAATACAATTATGCTTCTAAACCGCTCAAACAAGAAAAACCAATCAAAGAACGCTTAGGTTACATTACATTGTGCGACTTTAGGGACCACTGAATGAGAACCCTAACCGTGAGCCATGTGAATTTTGAAAATATATATCATAATCCATCATCCCCTTTATCTCCAAGATCTAAGAAATGTTGGCTAGGCAGATGTGCTCGTTCTGGGTTCATACACTTTGCCAGCTGGTATGTGCTTGTAGGAAGGTCTCTGTTTTGAAATGCAACATCATAGACAAGTTTGTTTTAAGTTTATATTAGAAGTTCATAAACATTTTTATTAATTTAAACAATTAATAAGGAAGGGTGAAAGTAACTTACCATTTGGCAAAGATGGTCTGCCAGTTTGAACAGCTTGACCAGTGTTTTAGCAGCTGGAACCTGAGCAGGACTTTTCTGCAGAGATGGCTTTTAAATGTTTGTGCTTGAGTACTCTGAGCAAAGTACTCAAGGACAAATAGCCTGTCGTATGAATGTCCTCATAGCATTAATATAAAAAAAAAAACTGTATAGCGTATAATAACAATCTATAGATTAAACATATCCTCAAAACAAATATATTTTTATACTTCCCATTTATGGATATAGGACTCAGCAAGTACAGTTGAAGCTTATGATAAAATACCTTTCTGTACATAAATAAATATTTCATATATAAATTATTACATCATTATTTTGTATATTTCCAGATTAAATTTTTTTAAATTGGTCAAAATTGCATTTCATGTGCATTTGGACATTTTCTAAATATCATTAACAAGTAGCTGGATTGTCCAGGTGTATAAATACCATGATATAAAAGGGAAAGAAAAAAATAAGCTAAAACATTATAAGGAGTATTTACACAAACACTGTGCAGGAAAGCGTTAATTAAGCAGAAATGTAAGGTATCTGGGAACTTAAGATAGTTTTTGTTTTGAGGACATGACTTAAACACCACCCTGAGATTAGAATTGTTCTGGGTTTGAGCTTTGACTGCTCTGAACTTTATTGTGGAAGTGAACAGCAGGGCGTTTCCTCAGTGTAAACACAATTCCCTCCTCCTGTTATTCACTACAGTGGGTCAGATCTCAGACTACTGCGCCTGCTGGAGCTGCTGCTCTGTCTGTGATGGTGGATATTCTGGATATCTGTACACGGGAGGACTGTCGTTAACTGGGTCATCGCGCGCGCACACACACACACACACACACACACGCACACACACACACACACTGTTATTGGACCTGAGCTGCTGATCTGTGACGTGTTAAAACCGGTATGTTACTTTGTGCTCACAGTCTCTAAGAACCATATTCACAATCTAAATATATTAAATGGAAATAGCTTCACTTGTGATTCATTCTTTTCTTTGATTAATTCTAATTCACATTTTTCTTCAGAAAAGTATACATAGCCTATTTTGTACATTTTCTAATAGAAAACCAGATGGAAACCTGAAGATGTTTTCTTCAGGTTCGCATTTACCCAAGCTGCATCTCAGATCTCATCGACATGTTTGTTATTTAGACGTATTGTGAGTAATCTCTAGTGTGTTCATACTGAGAAGGCCAATATGATTGACTAAACTAACTGAAAAATGGACACTTTTTATAATAACATCATGCAGTGCAGAATGGAAGGAGAAGGGCTTATATAACAGATACATGAAATATTTCTGTCGGGATTTAGACCTCATCACAATACTGAAACAGCGCTAGTTAAAGTGGTAAATGACCAACATGAGTCAACATGGCTACCAATGATGGTGTGTGTGGTGTAGTTTAGTCTCTGTCTGAGTGCAGCAAACAGTGCTGGTTAAGCTCAAGCACTAACTAAAGCACTGAACACAATCCTGCACAGTCGTTTATATCACACACATTTTTAATGTTATTAATTGCCCTTAAGTAGAAAATGGGTCTAAATTTGGCAAGCCTTTCTTGTATGAACACACTTACAAGTATGTTCTATGTGTTCATTTTTAAATGTAGTACATAGTAAATACCTTCCAGTATTATGTACTAAAGTAAAGCCTTTAATGGAGCTCTCACTTAATAGTGAAAACATTAAATCTGGGCTACAGTACAGATACAGTGTGTATCTTTTGTTAGCCATTGTTACAAATGTGAGCGTTGAGATACTGATACGTATATCAAAAGGCTGAAATATGTCGTTGATCCCTTGATCCAATTTACTAAGCAGGTTTATTTATTTATTTTTTTAAATGTTGTGGGATTCCTGAACAATTTAAGATGTTTCAGATGATAGTTTCTGGTGGTTTTGAATCAGAATCAGAATCATTTGAATCAATGAATCAGAGCAATTAATATAAGTCATGCACACACACACACACACACACACACACATAAGTATTTTATATCTTGACCCCACTATCTCTTTATGTGTGTGGCAGAGAGAATAATTTGCTGTGTATTACATGGGTAATTTTCCGAGTGCTTTTTCGTGGAGCTTGACATGTCCGTGCTTATGTGATGACGAAGCAGGATTGGGCTTTCTGGAAGGTAATAACAAGGTGGACTATGACCTGGAGTTAGTCAGGAAAAGCCAATAGGCAGATATTATGACCAAGGTATCATCTGAGGTAAAGACAAAGGCTGGCTTGTAAATGATACTCGTTGTATGTGTGTACTACAGCACATGATTTTTTTTAATTCCTGCTTATTACACACATTTACACCACAATTCCTCAATATAACATATTCAAGACAAATCATAGGTTTATATTAAGACACTCATGTGAGTATGCACTAATTTCTAACAAATTACACTGCAGGATGTTTCACATAAACAGATGCAGGCATGTGTAATTGTTGACAAAGTGAAGATTTCAGTGAGGAGCTATTTATTTAGCATTTTTGGAAGGAGTCTTCAGTGTTAGCGGTTTCTAACGGTCAGAGGTAAAGCTGTTCCTTTAAAATGTCCAAAATGAGAAAGTCTTTAGGATGGAGATCTTTTTAGTTTCTCATTAACATGATAAACTGCTTTTTTTGTCTCATTAACTTCAAGCGATAACGTATGAGAGGCTGGTGAGGGAACGACTGCTTATACCTGCAGTAATATAAGTGATAAGAGGATCCAACTTGTGTCACTGACAATGTGTTATGAATCAAGCGGAAGCAGTAAGTAAGCGCAGGAGATGATCTTTATTATTATATAACCAAAACATAAACCAAAACATGGGTAATCAAAGGAACACGGTCTCTACGTAAAAAAATTTGGAAGCTAAGGTCATAACGAAATACGAGGCAGTCCTGGATCAACACCCCCATCGGAGTTAAAAGTCAGGGCGCCACTCAGGAACGCAGGACGCCGCCCACGGAGGCTCAGGAACTCTGGGCAGCAGGACGGCCTTTTCCGCTGGGCATGGCAGAGGGGCGGCCTCCCCCACTAAGCTGGACAGCGGGTCGGCTTCCTGAGATGATGAGACCTCTCCTTGGTCTCATGCTGGTGCTCTGCGGCTGCCGCGTTGCTTTGAGATAGAGAGCCAGAGGTTACCATGCTTACCTCAGGCTGGAGCTCCACGGCTGAGACCTCCTCGTGGGTCTCAGTCTGGAGCTCTGCTGTCGCTGGAGAGCCAGAGGCTGCCATATCCGCACCCGGCTGGAGCTCTATGGCTGAGGCCTCCCCGCATGCCCCAGGCTGGAGCTCTGCTGTCTCGTCCGTGCCCCCCCCCAAAAAAAAAGTTCTAGGCCAGCCCTCTCCTCCAGGCTGGGCAGCGTGGCGCAATCCACCTGCCGCGGGGGGATCTCCAGGCAGGGGGGACGGGGTACACGGTTCAGGAGACAACATGGCGCATGGCTGGGCCTGCTGCAGCTGCACATGTTGTGCGATCAGGTGCTTTAGTTCAGCTAATTCCCTGGGGATGTGCTCCTGGAGCGCCTTGAACATCGGCGTGGCGCTCAGCCTGGCTTGCTTCAGTAATTCAAGCTGTGCTGCCTGGTTAGTTATCCGTACAACTGCTGCGTCGATACGGCGACTCCTCTCCCAGAACTCTTCTGTTCCCGGGAAGCAAAGAGTTTCAGGTGCTCTGGACTCCCCTGCTACTTCCATTGTAACGGCGGATTATTCTTTGTGAGTATGTTTGTCTGTTTGGAATAGTGTTCGATGTTTCATGCCTCGTATTTTACTTAAACCCGAGTTCCTTGTTTTCCATGTGTTCCAGTGTTTTGTTTATGTTTGGTTATTAATAAAGACGACACCCCTGCACTTACTTCCTGCATCCCTCATTTCGTAACACAATGCCATTCCAAAAATAAAAATGATGATGTCTGATTACCATTTGTTCTGGTATAAAAGGAATAAAAAATTTCAGGATGTCATGTTTTTGGAAAGAAATGAACGTTGTGCTAGTCACCAGCTGTCATGGTTTATTACTTACGGAATTACAAATGAAGCGTATTTAAATGGTAAAATTATCTGAATGCATATATTCTTTTACATTTGTGATAGACGTCTAATCTCAGTTATGTAATGTATGTTCATTCAGGGGCGCACGGTGGCTTAGTGGTTAGCACTGAACTACAGATCCTTACAGTACATATAATGCTTGTATCTAATATAATTTGCAATTAAAACTTAGATAAAAACGAGATAATCAAGATGGTCTTTCAAAAGACACAATGGCTCCATGGAAGTCCTTGGATCACTGAGCTACCATGACCCCATATTAGTGTTTAGGTGTTTTAGAGCAAAAGCGTTTCCCATACCAGTGCTTGAGTCCCCAGACTGTCCACATTTTTACTTGTCACAAAACCCAAATTCTGACCTCAGTACCAATGCAATGTCACAAATGCAGACACTAAGAAGATATGTATAATGTACATTAAATCAGCTGGCAATTAACGTAACCAATAAAAAGAAAATTACACAGATACATGTAAAAGCCTGGCGTAACTGCTTGTACATATCTATCTAATAATAAAATGTCATCATTTCCCATTACTCATGAACATAGGTGTAGTTTCCAAAATCATTTCTTCTGGTTTAAATTACAAAGGTGAAAACTCAGCTATTCTCCAGATATGTTACACTCAGCTTTCAGTTTTTTTCATTGTGATATGTCTCACAGGATATATTTAGTTAATTACTAAGAAAAAGCTTCTTTATCTACATTCAGCTCATTTTAATTAACAACAAATATGGCGGACAGCTTTTCAAGAAGATATTAACATATTTGTTTCTACGTTTATTTCATAAACCATTTTGTCTCATAAATAAAACTCTTGTATAAGAGTTGTAATCATTGGTCATTTCAATTATTTCTTTTCGTTAACAGTTTTGTTGTTGTGTATTTTACACAACAGAAATTGTATGACAATGATTACATGAAAAAATAAATGATTACCCTGTAAGCCCCTCCTCCCACCCTCCCTCAATTACTTTTGACTATGTATAATAAGTAAATAAATAAATAAACCCCTTGAAGTAATGCCGAACATCCACACTTCAGTCACATGGTGATTGCTTCATTTCAAATCTATTGCGCTGGGGTACAGAGGAAAAAATGGGAAACCAAATTGTGTTGCCGACCAAATACTTATGGACCCAACTATATATGTAATTTGCAACATAACCTCCTATAGAGTCTGTATAAATTTACACATTTCTGCAAGCAGGATTATTATGTGCACATTCATTCTACTGGCCTGGTAATGCATCACTGGGGAGTTTTGAAAGAGCTGGCATGTGCCACCATGACTTGCATTTGTTTATTTCATTAGTCTTTGTTTGTTTAGTAATTGTTAAATTAATATTCAATACATAAACTTGATTAGGGAAAATTAGTTCTTTCTCACTACAAGAGGGTGTTTAGGTCATTTTAAAATTCACTCACAGTTTCCAATGTTGATTCTCTTGTTTTATGTCCTGTATAGTCGCTGTGCTTCAGGGGTGTGTGTGTGTGTGTGTGTGTGTGTGTGTGTGTTTGTGTGTGTGTGTGTGTGTTTGTGTGTGTGTTTGTGTAAGATTACAACAAAGGAGGAGTAGTGGCGCTCTGTTTTATGCAGGGGTTGGATGGGTGCAAATGCTGCAGACTCTATGCTGTTCTTGAATCAAATTTAGAAACGAATCAGGATTGCAATTTTAATACGGATTTTTGTGCGTCTTTAGCTTGGTGCATAGTAATATAATACGTAGTAATTTGGATGGAAGATGTTTTGAAAGTCAGCCCTCAATAATTTTGATGTTCTCTCCAAAACCACACCTCAATACATGCACACTGTCTAGACTAGAATGGTAGCACAAGAGGGGAAGATTATAAATATTATTAATTAACAGGTGAGTAAAGACGGCTGGTGCAGCCACAGAGTTTCTCTTCTGAGCAGATGTTTTATTAAAGTTGCCATAATGTGAGGAAGAATTTTGCCAAGTATACTCAGGAAAAATTAAGAAACGTCCCCTTTTCAGGAGACATTTTGTAAAATCCAATATGCTTTATAGATCTTTATTGGAAAGGGTTTAAACAATGTTATGAACAATGCTTGTTCAATGAAACATAAACAATTACTGCACATGCATGTGTGGAACAGTCCTTAAGACACTAACAGTTTAAAGGCGGTTGGCAATTAAGGTCACAGTTAAAATAACTTAGGACACTAAAGAGACCTTTCTACTGACTCTGAAAAACACTAGAGGAAAGTTTTCTAGGGTTCCTGCTCACCTGCGTGAACATGCCGTAGTCCTGCTGCAGGGAGGACTGCAGATAAATAAACACACACACACACACACACACACACACCATATTCATTGAAGAAGACAGGAACAGGTTATGCTGGCTGTGTCTTTATTTGCTTGTAATCATTACAACCCAAAGTTTATTGCATCATGGGAGTGAGCGTTAAAGAATGGCCAGCTTAAGATGGTTCCATCATTGTTGACTGTTTAGATAGATTACTCTTTGCTTGGTTAATAATTTAAGTACAAAGATTATGACTGTTCTTGGTTAATGTTGAACTACAGTTTGACTCTACTTTAAACTTGTCTCAAGATATGCTTCCATTTCAGTCATTCATTCATCTTCAGTAACTGTTCTATCCTGGTCAGGGTCATAGTGGATCCAGAGTTTATTCTGGGAACATAGGGCACGAGGAGGGGAGAATTCACACCAGATGGGATGCCAAATTTCAATTTTATTGATTAGTGCTTTTTACAATGGACATTGTCTCAAAGCAGCTTTTCAGAAATATATAAACACAGGATACAGATTTTAAGTGTGTGAATTTATCTCTATTGAGCAAGCCGGTGATGACGGTGGTGAGGAAAAACGCACTAAGAATATATGAGGAAGAAACCTTGAGAGGAACCAGACTCAGAAGGAAACCCTTCCTCATCTGGGTAACAACAGATAGTCTGAAAGTAAAAGAAAGTTCATTATGGTTTTTACATGATGTCTTTGTTGAACTAGTCCACTGTTCACCAAAGGAGGCTTGAGTGTAAAACTGCATGTGGTATTTGCAGTCTCAAAGCCATAGCAGCAACCGTAGTTGAACTATTTTGTGGTACTTCAAGCAGTACCATCCTAAGCAATTAACATATCCAATTCACCAATCTGCATATTTTCAGACATTAGGAGAACCCAGAGGACTAACAATGTCTGAAAATTCTGAAATTTTACAGTAACTGAGCGCACCACCATGCCACTCACTTCCAAATCCACACCAGCTTTATATACTGTTCACTATTCATGGGACGATTTGGAAGTCTTTAGATCTGAAACAGAAAGCAAATTAAAAAGTGCAATGGCACAGGCTGATGTAATTGTCTTTATAATGACAGCTGAAGCATGATTCGTTTTATCTATATATATCTATATATTTATCTATATCTATATCTATATCTTTATCGTTTTATTTATAATGGATTTCACAGCTGTAAATTATTTGTAATGTTAATCTACAGTGGTTGGGCCAGTTTCAGCTGAAAACGTCTATATAAAACGGACTATACTTTCAAAAAAAGTGGTGGGTATACACAGCCAGTGTCCCCAGAGTGAGTGTCTATGGGCTAAACATTATTTATTAAATGTTAACTTGGACCTTGTAACTACTTACTTTACTTACCTGTAAGCTCTTAGTTCAAAGTTTAAAACAAACAGCAATTTTTTTTCTGCAAATAAGGTCATTTTGGTTGAATTTCATTGATTGCTAAATTTGTTGTTTGTTATTTTTCTCAGATTTCTCAGATATCCAAGGTAATACATTTTAGAGATATTGTCTAGAAATGCATCTACAAATTTCAGACTGCATTAATACAACAATATGAGTACATTGCAAGACATTTTGCAATCACAATGTACCGTACTTTCCGCACTATAAGGCACACCTAAAAGCCTTAAATTTTCTCAAAAATCGGCCGTGCACCTAATAATGCGGTGCGCCTTATGTGTGGACTGAGTTCCAAAATCTGTAAAAATGTTGTGCGACTTTGGCTGGCGTAACAACCGTATGCGCCTTATAACACGGTGCGCCTTATGTTTTGGTCAAGTACAGAAACAGACCCCGTACTTGAGATTGCGCCTTAAAATCCGCCTTATAGTGCGCCTTATAGTGCCGAAAATATGATAATCGCAATGTAGTATTGTTGGCCATATCATGTTAAACTTATATTTGTGAACATGTCACTGAATTTTCTTTAAACTATCCCAGTGAGAGCATGTCCACCATGGTGTTCTGCTGTGAAGAGAAGCTCGAGAGACTGACGCAGGAGCAGATCATCTCCAAAACCAAGATGGTGATCCAGGGCCTAGATGCACTGAAGAGCGACCACAACGTCATGTTGCACAGTCTGATGGAGACCATCAAGTGCTTGAACAAGGATGAGAAGGCTGGCCTGGTGCATGAGAAATCCTCGCTGCTGCACAAGTCTGTGGAGATGATCGAGCTAGGACTGGAGGAGGCACAGGTGAGGAAAGAAGTGAAGCAATTAAAGCAGGTTTGGATCCAGATAAAAACAAAGACATAAAAAACAAGACAAGGGTGTAAAAAAGTTCAATGAAATAGCAAGAAATGCTTGCTGGATGTTTGCTTTTAGTGGAGATGAGGTTGCAAACAGGTATTATCATCTGAGGAAATAGAGTTTGTGTTTACTTATGGGCATTTCCAATTTCTTCAATCTAATCAAAGTTATGAATCAAAAAGAAGTTATCTATCTAAAATGACATTTTATGTATTGAGGGATACATTAACAGACGTCTCTGTGTTGTGCAGAAACACCTCTGAATGGTCGCCATGTGTTACCCCTGTAGGTGATGACGGCTCTGGCTGTCCACCTGAGTGCAGTGGAATCAGAGAAACAGAAGCTGCGCGCTCAGGTGCGTCGGTTTGATCAGGAGAACAAGTGGCTGTGGGAGGAACTGAGCAACGTGCAGCAGAAACTGCAGAAGTGTGAGCAAAGCTTAGTCCAGTTAGAGGTGGAGAAGCAGCACCTGGAGTTCATGAACCAGCTCAAGAAGTACGACCCAGAAGTCTTGCTGGAGGTAGAACATACACACTCTCTCCTACACAGTGCTCTTCAAATTTTTATTATTATTAATAATAATTATTTATTTTAATATGTTTCGACAGAAAAGCCAACAGGAAAATTAACACACATTCTATTCATTTCATCTTAAAGTATTTTAAAGACAATAAGCATTATTGTAATTCAAGGTTGTAGTTCACTATTTACTACAACCCTGACATAATGCTGTGTTCAAGAGCAAGTGGAAAATATGACGTTTTAAACATGGCAGCAACCATAGTGCAATATACTGTAAGACATAGTGTGTTTTAAAACTTTTAAGCAGGCAGGTTCCATTAATCAATAATACTATATGCTTTAAAGTCAGAAAATATAAGAGGATAGTTGGATAAACAAAGTGTGGGGTTGTTTTTTTATTTTAGTATGATTTTTGATAAAACTGTGGGCGCACAGTGGCTTAGTGGTTAGCACGTTTGCCTCACACCTCCAGGGTCCGGGGCTCAAGTCCTGCCGGGGCCATGTGTGTGTAGAGTTTGCATGTTCTCCCCGTGCGTTGGGGGTTTCCTCCCCAGTCCAAAGACATGCATGTTAGGCTGATTGGCGTGTCTAAAGTGTCCGTAGTGTATGAATGGGTGTGTGAGTGTGTATGTGATTGTGCCCTGCGGTGGACTGGCACCCTGTCCAGGGTGTACCCCACCTTGTGCCCGATGCCCCCTAGGATAGGCTCCAGGTTCCCCGTGACCCTGATAAAGGAGTAAGTGATAGAGGATGGATGGATGAATGGATGTATTTGATAAAACTGCATGTTTTCATGTTTTTACTTTTTGCTACATCGTACTATAATCTACATCTTACTTTCACCTTTTAACTGAAGCTTTGGAAGTTTAAGCACTAACCACACAAAAACCTTATGTGCAAGCGCATCACAAAAATGAACATCTGAAACATGCAAAACTATATCTTGAACAGTCAGAGGCATTTTGTAAACAAGTGCTGTGGACTTATGATGTACTCTTTGGCCACCATCTCCAAAGATAGGTTTGGAGAAAAAAAGGTGCAGCAGCTGATGAAAAGAGCACCTTGGCAACTGTTAAAAATGGGGGCAACTCTATTATACTTTGGGTTGTGTGGGATAAGTCATTACGCAGCAAATCTTAAAGCTTTTGTCACTGCAGTAATACTAATTTCTGCTAGTACAGTTGAAATGATTTTTGTTGTTGCTTTGTTGTTGTTATGTTAGCATCAAGTTTACCGTGAACCTTCACATAACCTTCCTGTAACAGCTGAGTATCTGCTAAATATAGTAGTTGTCTATAAACAGTTATACCTATTATAAAAAACACATTTCCTTTCCTATTACCTTTTCACTTCTGCTTTGTTTTTCACGTCCTCTCTCAGTTAGGTGTGTTCAGTCTAAGTGTTTCTGTTTTTTCTCAACCAGTGCATATATTACATGTAATTATATTCCACAAGGCAGTCAGGCCAGAGCTCAGAAGGTCAAGTGAACAACCAGGATGGAGGATAGCGTGCTGGTTGGAGATATTATGTCCTAGGATTTTTAGGGGGAAATTCATAAGTAATAAATAAGCCTGTGTGTTTTATAGAGAACATAATCCTTGCATGACTTAAACACCAAATTCCCACCATTTAATAGCCAACCTTTACAAGGTAAAAGTGTTAATAAATTCTTGATGTTGTTATGCACACAGTTAACATTGGCTTTCAAAATTTACACCCGAGACATTTCTTTTTTTTCGGATATTGGCATCTGTTAGAGAGTTTGATGTAACCACAATATCCTACTGAAATTCATGTTTTGACCTATATGCATTTTTAAAAATGCAAACATGGAATGGCTTTTGATGGCAATGTTAAATTAACTTAAATGCATAGTTATTTTAAATTCCACAAAAAAAAAAAAATTAATAGAGTTTTTGGATATCATTCATAGAAAGGAACAGCAGAGTTGAGTAGTGGTGATATAATCCGAGTCATAATGAGGTTGCTACAGTATAAATGGGATTTTTGCAGGACATGGACAAAGAGGAGACATCAAAAGACATTATGGATGAGTTGTTCCCCAATGATGAAGAAGCGAATCAACCAGGAAGTAAGAATTTTCTATCGTCTTGCCTTTCGCTATAAATGAGCATTTTTGATGTCTTTGAAGTGAATAAAAAAGCGATTCTCAGATTCATTTCTGAAGCAGGAAGTGTGTCTCATTGGAATTATGAATTTATTCTGTGTACAGCATCAGGGAGAGTGAGCAGTGTGGCAGTGGTAGCGGCCCAGCAGGGGGGCTATGAGGTCCCTGCCCGCCTCAAAACCCTCCATAACCTGGTGATACAGTACGCCAACCAAGGCCGCTATGAAGTGGCAGTGCCACTGTGTAAACAGGCTCTGGAAGACCTGGAGAGGACTCTGGGCCATGATCACCCCGACGTAGCTACCATGCTCAACATCCTCGCTCTTGTATACAGGCCAGTCCTCATTTAAACAGTCATGTAGACAGTTGCTATGCAAATGTATCATGAGCATGTATTATAAACTCTCAGATTCTTGTGTGTTCATTAACAATGAATGTCTTATTAACCCAGACTTCTGTTTACATTTTATGGCAAATCAGTTGTAGTGTATTGGGCACCAAATGTTCCCACAAGTATAGGAATATCTTACAGTTTTTGACCTTGTTGGGTTCTTCCAAGGAAACCTGCTTTTTAAACTGCAGCTTTTATTTCTTTAAAAACCATACTGTGGTTAAAGTAGGGTTAAATTGAGGTGTAGGCATAAAATGAATTAGCTGGATTAATAAATCTATGGATAGACCCCACAAGGATAATAAGACAAACGTGTGTGTGTGTGTGTGTGTGTGTGTGTGTGTGTGTGTGCAAAGAGGTGTGTAATGGATATATTACATCACCTTGTAGTTTCATTTCACCATTTTAGGTTTTCCACTTAATTTTTTACAAGCTAGGGATTTTTTAAAACACTTTTATTTCTCCTTATTATTTTTAGGTTACAAATGTCCTGACCATAATTTCTGTTATATACTTTGAGACATGTCTTTCTTACATCTGGAGCTGTTTGTTTTACAGACGATTATTAATACGGATAAATATTATATCTTTAACATTATATAAATATGATATAGTATCATTCCACTCATACATCTCTGTAGTCTGTAGTTGCATAAAGGTGATTACAGGAACAAATACCTATTAACTCTTCTATTATGTTCTGGGTCAATTTGAGCTATTTCCACATTTGAGATATCTGAAATACTGGTTAATCTTTCTCTTCCTAATTTACACTTTTTTTTACATTTAGTGTCATGAATTTATATGCAAATATTTTTTATTATACCTTGTCTCAGACAAGCCGTAATAAATGTTTAGAGTTTTAAGCTGTTCTTTGCTGTTTTTGTGTGTATTTAAACTGTGGAAGTCCTTTTGACCCATAACATAATGGATGTATTTTTTTTTTTTCCAGCATAATAGGAGGGTTAAATAAATTCATCAGGGCAAAATTGTCATTAACATTAAAGGCTCATGTTGCAGTTCAGCACACAATAATTTTCTGTAGTGTTACCTTATAGTAAAAATGTCAAATGTTAAGCAAGGACACAGTTTAAAATTATAAAATAAGGCTGCATTGGTCCCTTTACAGATTATTACCTTATACAATTAACTGACACAGTTAAACTAATTTGAGTTGCTACTGTCCTCTTTGTATTACAGGGATCAGAGTAATTTTAAAGAAGCGTCCCGTCTCCTGTTTAATGCTGTGATTATCAGAGAAAGGACTCTGGGTGAGGAGCATCCCTCGGTGAGTTCCAGCACACATATACACTCAGAGAACTAGAAAGTATAAAAAGAAAAAGGGAACTTGAATAGTTTCACTGATGACAACTCCATACCTTGATCAGGTTTCATTAGTCGCATTAGTCAACTTGACAGTGAACTCTCACTATTTTCCATACAGTGGTGGAACATTATTTTAAGTTTCGTGTGATGTCACCTGCAGGTGGCGGCTACGCTGAATAACCTTGCAGTGCTGCATGGGAAGATGGGGAAGTACATGGAGGCCGAGCCACTTTGTAAGAGAGCTCTGGAGCTGAGAGAGAAGGTAGTCTATGTTATTGCTTTTAAAAATTCAGCCCCTGACATTTTTATTATTCTGCTTTTTTTTGTGTCTTATTAATTTCAAGAGAGGGAACAAAAAGTGACTCGTAAGGAAACAACTGTTTATTGCTGATAAAACTTGTGAAAATGTTAACAGGAACTAATTTAGTTTGCAAAAATGTTTCCACAACATTGCACACAATGTACAGTGTGTTGTTCCTTAATGATTAAAAAAATATTAGATTTGCCAAATTGCTGTGTAAATACCACTTAATCTTTTATCACTTTCCTATAAGAGCATGTCCCATTTCACATATCTATGTACAGTGCCTTACACAAGTATTTACCTCTTCTTCTTTTTTTTCTTTCTTTTTTTTTTACTGTAAAAAGCAAACAATTGTTGCTTGCACGTATTCATCCCCTGTGTCAATACTTGATAGAACCTCCTATTGCTGCAATTACAGCTTCTAGGACATCTGTAACAGCTTTACACATCTGGATGCTGATATTTTTTGACCATTCTTCTTGGTAAAATGTCTCTCTGTTGGTGTCCAGGTCCTGGGCAGAGATCACCCAGATGTGGCCAAGCAGTTGAATAACTTGGCACTGGTTTGTCAGAACCAGTGCAAGTATGATGAGGTGGAGTATTACTACTGCAGAGCCCTCGAAATATATGAGAAGAATCTGGGTCAGGAGGATCCAAATGTTGCCAAAACAAAGAACAATCTGGTGAATACCCACACTAGACTTGGATGATAACTGGAGTCCTCTTTTTTAGTTGCATTTGCACAGCATAGCATTCTGAAGAGCAATGTTATTTTTAGGGGTCCAAGCACCAACACTTTTGGAACCCCGTAGTTTTTCACATTCTGCTTCTGACTCTTCTTCTTCTTCTTTTTCACCCACACCTTGTGAACCATAAGTCATACAGTGACATGTCTTTCCCCGAAATTAGCATTTAGCATTGACAGAACATTTTAGACCAGTTATTGTGAACTAGTCCTAGAATTTTTTTTTGCATGTCTTCACAACATCGGTGTCAAAATACTCAACAAATTTATAAATAATATGGCCGCCTAATGTCAAGCAATCCTTCTAGGTAGGAGCTTAAGTTACTCCAACAGCTGTAATTCATGATTAATTGTATGGATTTGCAAAAAAGGTGGAACACATGTTGTGAGGACATATGCAACTGGTGGAACTTGGTCATTTATAGAGGGTAGGGTTACGTTCAAATATCTATTTAAATGTCTGGATTGTAATTATTGCAATATGCTATATTCATTACACACACACACACACACACACACACACACACATGTCCGTATTTCTCTTGACAACTAACCCTATCTTTTTGCATTTTTCTAGGCCTCGTGCTATCTGAAACAGGGTAAATACAAGGAGGCTGAGATCCTGTACAAAGAGATTCTAACACAAGCTCACAAGAAGGAATTTGGGACAGTAGATGGTAAGTATTCTGCTTTTAGAGCAGCGATTCCCAAATGTTGCCCACATCAGGAGGAACCACCCTGAGAAATAATAGAATTACAGTTTTAACCCAATAATCAACATTGGTAATGAAATAAAATAGTTCTACAAGTCACAGTACAGCTTCACAAAGATGAGCTCAGGAGCTGCCTAATCATCTTTTTACTAAACAGAGCCTATATGTCACTTAATGTATATGCAAGATATTCCATTTATACATCATTGAACACTCAACATATTAAGTAGCCTTAAACCTTTTTTAATCTAATCACTTCTAGTCTAGCTTTTGCAACTATAATTAGAAAATGCTAATTTTTCTAAATTTTATTGTCTCTTGTAATGAATGTTTTCCCCCTTGAAATGACAGTATCTGCTCATATTAAGATATGAACTCTCTTGGATTAGATTAATACTTGTGGTACTGTTTGGCTTCTCACATTTTATCTCTTTCTCTCTGCAATGTTATATACATGTTTAAAAAACAGCCCAAGACCTGGCTGAGAGAAGCTCGAGCTGATTATCGAGTGACCACCTTCATGTTCTGAAGACCAAGTGTTACTAAAAATTGCATTCTTGTGTCACATGGCTAACTTGAAGAAACTGTATTTGTCCGAGTTCTCAAGTTTATTCTCAGTTTTCAAGTTAAGACTGTCTAAAATAAACTAAAATGGAGCTATACTATTTTAACTCCATATAAAAAGTTTGAACCATAAAGTCCTTCAGAGGTAAAATGTTATAGAGTAATTCACATGTAAACAGATGTTTGGGTACACCAGAAGGGTGTGTTGGAAAAGACTACATTGTAAAACCGGATAAGTTCATTTAACTCAAAAAATTTGAGGAAACTAATTCCTCAAAATTTTTAAGTTGATAAATCAACTTGTTCAAGCCAAATACACTCAAATATAACAAGTCTGAGTTAAATTTTTGTTACATTTAAGTGTATTTGGTTTTTAAAAAAAATATTTATCAACGTAAAAATTTAGAGGTAATTAGTTTCCTCAAATTATTTGAGTTAAATGAACTATCCAGTTTTACAGTGTATAAATTGCACTATGCTATTTATTTATTCTTGATTCTGATTGTTCAGAAAGTAAATTTTCAATCTTGATTAATTTCCAATACCAGCACAACTCAGCATGTAGTGCAGTTGTAATTTACACGACCGGTTTACTTGTTCTAGTAAGTTACACGGTGATTTATCCCAGTGATTTAAAAAAAAAATGTGTGTGTTCTCTGATGTGAAGTTTTCTGTGAGAAGACATTTACTTATAATTTTTTGAAGGATGTTGCTTTGAACAGTAAAACTCTAACTGTCCGATTTTTATATGTTTCTAGCTGTTATAATGTAAACAATAACAGGAACGAACTTGTTTCGTGGACACTCCACAACATAACTATAAACGGATAAAACATGCAATGTGCTATTCATTAATAAATAAACAATAGTGTATATCAGAAAATTTCCGTGTATAAGAAGAATGAAACACTTTAGGATGTGCTGTTATAGGAAAATAATCAACTTCGGAATGGTAATACATCACACTATCCTATTCTGTTTCAGTACTTACATATACTGTGTTTGGACTGGTTGGAAATTTGGCTTAAATCCCAGCAGAGGAAGTTTAATGGTTCTCTCATTTAAACACAGCAATGTTCACAATGTCTGCCACATTGAAAGATTATATGTTACAGTTTGATGCTATCAATATTAAAAGTGTTTAAAAAAATTTACCTACAATAAAATTTACACAATTTCTTCTCACCCAGTGCATAGTCAATCGGCCAGAACTACTAAGGTATTTCTTATTACTGAAGACACTATGTCAAGGTTGCCAGGTCTCAGGAAAATATCCAGGCCAAATACATCTCAAAAAACCTGACACTATATCAAAAATGTTGGAATTATACAAATGATAGATCATTGGCAATAGTTTCAGTTCGTTAATTAATTAATTAATTAATTCATTCATTCATTCATTCATTCATTCATTAACAAAGCACTTAACATAACTATGTAAAGTCTCATTTCTGACTAGAAGACTAATCTACCTATGCAAAAAGCATTCTGACCTGCATCATTGTAATATCTGCATAATTCTCTCTACAAAAGAAATGCTTCTCTACCTTGTAAACACACTGTCTCCTCTTACGCTTTACCTTTATTGCCATAGTGTGTGCTTTCTGAAATCGGTTAGAATTAACTTTGGTTATTTGCTTTAAAATACAATTGTGATGGCTGTGAACTATTTAGTAACTAGCCTTTAGTAAAAAAATAACCCTGTATTTCCATCTGCAACTTTGTTCCAAATGTAGGCCAATTTGTGCAAAAACTGGGATCCTGGCAACCTTTCACAATTCTAATATAGCAATAGCACAATGCTATTTCCATAACTTTAGAATTGTACAAACTGCACATCATAATCATCACACACTTACCTTAAAAGTCACTGTTTGGTTCAGTGACACTTAAAACAGAAGAATAATTCTGTATAAAAATATTCAAATAAATGAAATTGGAACAATAGAACAAACAACAAAATGATGACGAGACTGCTTTTTATTTAGCTCTGCATTGGGCTTTGTCCATTTTTATAGATGACTGTACTGTCATTCAGAGAATCTGATTGGGATTAGTTTAAGAAAACTAAAGTAGAAAAATTAAGACACCAGACATGCCTTGACTACATTTTTGGGGTAAAGGACAAATTGTGTAAATATCATTTTTGGCTTTTTTTCTGGTCATCTACAGCATTAGACCCTGTAACGGTGAAGAATAACTACTTTTACTGAGCACATTTCGGCTCATACAAACAAAAAAGCTTTTTAAAAGAGTTCAAAATGAATTCGTTAGGACATTGTTAATATATGTGAATATATATGTGAATGAATAGTGTGTATTTTTACTTCTTTCCTTTTTTTTTTTTACTTCTCTCTTTATAGCTTGTACCTATATTTATACTTATATAACTGATGTTAATATTGCTTCAGCTTTTCCTCTTTGTCATCCCACAAACAATCTTTCTGATCAAATTTGTAAAAATTGTGTATATATATATATATATATAACACTTCTGTGTTTATGATCTTTATTTATTGGCATGATTTAAATTTGCCATGTTGATTTCTTTGATCACAGTTTCAATAAATCAGCATGTGAGTTTCTCCTTCTGATTCCCCCCCCCCCCCTTTAATTTATTTAAAATGTATTTATTTTTAGACCTTTCACTTTTCAACATGTCTAACATTCAGAGTTACAGATATACAATATAATTAACCAGTGGATACTCAAATAAGTTTTTATATTCGGTTATTTGTATCTGAATGACACTTTGGAGTTGTGCTTAGCTGTAAGCGTATAGTCAGGTTAATTCGCCATTATGGCTGCACTACATTTATGTCATAGCTTTGAAACCGTATCCCTGTCTCTTTATTTCTAGCTGAAAACAAGCCCATCTGGATTTACGCTGAGGAGGGCAGAGTAAGTCAATACTAAAAGGTTTCATAGTCTAGAGAAGCCACAGTTCTGTTATACATCATCACGTAGGCTATATTTCACACAGAGCCAATCAGCACAGACTCACACATGAAGTGTTTGTATTTATCTACTCTCTTACCCTCAGAGTATTCATAATGCTGAATTTAGAGGCTGCCAGGTGACCAGGTGAGCAAAACAAGGTCTAATTATACTGCCAAGTCCCTTCAGCATTATCTCTCTCATCCTAATACAGCTTCATGTTCCAGAACCCGTGTGTTTGTGCCAGTTTAATTTACATATCATTTCATTACATTTTTATTCAACCCTTAGTTATTCAGGTACTTAAAGCAGTGGTTCCCAATCTTTTCCAGGGCATTAACATTTGACCGAGGCCCCCCTTTTGCAAGATGTCTTTAAAACACATTAAAAATACAAAATTCTGAATATATCCCCCTTTTTATTAATAATTACATCTTACATATTTACATTACATTAGGAATTGATTGTGTGTGTGTGTGTGTGTGTGTGTGTGTGTGTGTGGTTATCTGAGAGTGAGAATTTATTTTTAACACCAAATTGTTGAGGCCCCACTGGCGCCCCCTGGCGGCCCTCACTTTGAAAACCACTGACTTAAAGTATCTTTACTAGTAACTACTATTCAGTAACCATATATATATATATATATATATTTTAACTAAAGAATATAGTTAGAAGATTGACACAAGCAGGGAGTTTAAAGGTGTTAACCCTTGAAGTATTATGTTACATAGAAAAAGTATTTTATTGTGAAAACTATCTGAGTCATAGAGACTCAGATTATAAAATAATCAAACTGTTCACCGCCTTGGCTGGGATTTGGGCTTAGACCAATTGTGTTGTGTGTGATTTTGTTCATAGCCCTATAATAAACGGCGCCATGCGGAGTCTCGGAGATGTGTATCGATATGAAGGCAAAAATGAAGCGGCAGAAATTATGGAAGAGTACGCCATGAGAACACGCAAACCGGTCAGTGTCACATCGATTTCATCTTTAAAATCGACCTCTGACAAACCTACTAACAAATATCCGAGTCACATGACTCATTACTTCTTATTGCAGACAATTGTTCCTAATGAAAGGAACATTACAAATACACACCACAAACCTCAGTTCAAATGATTTAGAGGTGTAACATGATACTTCATATTTTTAGGTTTTACTTCATATCACTTCAACAGTAACTTATTTAATTTCTGAATATAGCTCTGTTTGTTATGCATGTGTGTCTGCTTCAGGGAGCCACAGTGGAGCCTCTGAGAGATGTGGGCCGGAGGAGAAGCGCTTCTCAATACAGCGTTAAGTATGAACCTGGAGCTGGTGGCATTGTGGAGTGGAGTGGGGTGAGTGTTAAACATGTATACTGTATATAATAAATATTCAGTACAATGCTATGCAGTTAGCAGAATACACAGACGCACACAGTCCTGATACTGAGTTCTCATACAAAACAAAGTCAGACTTGCTGTTAAAGCAGATATTTTTACAATGTTTAAAGTTTGGCCTATAGTTTGGGCTAGAAAGTAATTAGTCTGAATACTGCCACAGGCAAGACTTTGCAAGTGGATGTCATTGTGTGTATAATTACTGTGAATGCTGGTGGTATTATATTTCTTTGTTTCTTTCTCTTTTTTTTTTTTTTTGGCCTGCTAGACTATACTGCCTGACCCCATACTACTTGCCTATTAAAGATAAGGATCAAATTTAGCACTCATTTAGTTTGTTATCTGTTTTTGTCTGCTTCACTGCTGTCTTAATGGTGTGTATTTATGTGTCAGGAAGAAACAGTGGCACATACTGAATAGGTTGCGAAGTGCTTCAGTGTAATTACTAAACCATTTACTCTTCATTTTGTCTGCCTTAAAGGAGCAATTTGGTGACAAATGAAAATTATAAAAAATTCTGTTAATCAGCTTCACAGCTACAAGGTGATCATTTTTATAGCTTAAAGTCATCATATATCCTAAACCATAGTAGTAAATCTGTGTAACATTATTGAAGAGCTAGGGTATTTTGGGTAAAAACAAACAAGCAAAAAGGACTTCTATTCCATACATTCTAGCTTTCTAAAGGGGAAAACTCCATGTTGTATAGTTCTAAACAGACCTTTACATTTTCCCCAGGGTCGAACTAAAGAACCCATCAGGGTCTTTTCCCCTGGGGTTGGCGCCCCCTCGCGGTATCTAGCCAATTAATCCTCTGAGATGCAAAACTAGGAAATGCATCACTGAGGATGTCGTTCATACCCGGCTAGGGTGGACAGGATGCTAACTAAATAAATAATCAGGGTCTTAGAAAGACCTTTTTTCTGAGTGTAGACACTTGTTTCATAGCTCCACTGTAATATTAAAGAATCATGTCAGACACTAAACATCTTAGCTAAACAACTACATTAATAATAATAATAATAATAATAATAATAATAATAATAATAATAATAATAATAATAATTTTAAAAAAATAGATAAATAAATAAATAATAATAATAATAATAATAATAATAATAATAATAATAACAACAACAACAACACCAACAACAACAACAACAACATTGGACATTGAAGTGATAAATTGTTTAAATATATTTTTTTTACTTAACTGTTTCTTTAAGAAAAGGATGTGTGTATGACCGGGAGAGTCCTATCTGGGCCATTAGAAGTAGTGCTGCTGTCTTCTCAAGCCAAACTTCACCACCAGTGTGATCCACCCCGTACTTATTCAGCACTGCATCATTATACAAAGACGTCATAAGCCATGTGGTTGCTAGTTAATTTTACATTGTCCCATTTGGTTTTGGTGGATGAAGTGCTTGGAACTATCTGCCCTTACAAGAAACAAAACAAAGATGAAAAGGACTCATTTGTGAAGCTGTGGGTATGAAGAAACTGCTAATATGAAGAACTTTAAAGATATTTATTCCACCTGAAATAAGTGGGTACCGTCCTGATCTTGAAATCTGCAAGTTTAAATCCCCTGACTGCCAAAGAGCAAGACCCTTAATCCTGACCAACTTACTTATATACTTGGAGTGTATTTTGAATGTAGTCATCCTTATTAACTGCCTGGTCAGGACCACAATAGATAAATTAGGCTGCTAGTTTGTATACATTTTGGTAAATAGAACCAACTAAATTTGTTAGAAATATTGTGGGCAAATGAAAATTCAAAAAAACATCTGTGCATATCTCTAGCAGAGACCAATTATGAACTTTATAGTGCTTCTGGTTTAGGCCATGCCCACCTCAGTTTAAATACAAATACAGACACAGATGCGAATATTTGAAGCATGGAAAAAATACAGATACAGATAGTGTCACTGACTTAGTGTGTGTATGTTGTCATGTAATGAACTATTTTTCTATTCCGGGTGTATTTTTACTTCATGCCCAGTGGTCCTATGAACACTTCAGATCCACCAGTGAGCAGTTACTGCAGATGAATAAATGAATGAATGAATAAGTACATGAGTAATCAAATGGAATGCAAAACACAGTCAGACACATAACCTCAGAGCAGAATATTGGTTCACAAATATGTAGAGAGACATGAGTTTAGACCATTGTTGGACTCTAGGCTTACCAAAATTGGCCAGTTTGACTCAACAGAGACCTATATAGAGTACTCAGTAGCCATTAATTAAACAATCAATCATCTCTGTGGCTTAAAGGCCTGTTGCTAAGTCATTTCTGTCGGTTTCCTTTTTATTTCTTGTATGGAATGCTCTGGTTTCATTGAGCTTTTTGTTGTGTTGGGACTGGGTTTTAGTGGTTTTTTTGTGGTCTCTGTCTTCATTCTCCAGTCTTTCCTTCTTCCCCCTGTTTTCTCTCTCTCTTTCTCTCTTTTGGCATTAGGCTATAAGTTGTCATCTTCCTCCTTTTTGCTTCCACAACAAATCAGATCACATTGTGTTTCTCTTTATGAGCATCTCATTTATTCTGTTATTCCCCCTTTTTATTTTTTATTTCTCTCTCTAGTTTTTTCTTTATTTGTATTTGTTACTCTTTTGTGTTGGGTTAAATTACAGCCATACAGCTAGAATTTAATGATCACAGCTGTGTTACATATCAAAGGCTAGATTTTATGAGACAGTTACAGCTCAGATGAAACACATGGGTCAGATTGTAGGGACTTGAGGCAGTTTGTTGTTCTGCTCACATTCCTGTGTTTATTGGCTGACTCTAAATGACTTTATGAACCTGATACAGTACCTTCCAAAACTATTGGAATGACAAGGCTAATTCTTTTTATTTTTTTTGTATATTAAAGACAATTGGGTTTGAGATCAAAAGATGAACAAGAAGAGAGTTTAGAATTTCAGTCTTTATTCCTGGTATTTATACAAGTATGAAGATGTGTTAAATGACATAGAACATAGCACATTTTGTACCAGACTACCCAATCTGTGGGCGTGCAAAAATATTGGCAAATGTGATTGACAGGTGTTTCTTGTTACCCAGGTGTGTCCTGTTACATTGATTTTTTAAACAATAAATAGCTTTGAACATCTACTCTTGGTTTTAGACTTCAGTTTCACCTATGAAAGGATAAGATAAGAACATGATAAGAGCATGCAAACCAGACGGCTGTCTATGGAAGAAAAGAAAGCCATTTTGAAGCTGAGAAAAGAGGTAATATCTATCAGAGGCATTGCACAAACATTGGGCATAGCCAAGACAACTATTTGGAATGTCCACTGGTGTACTGAGAAACGCACACTGAATGGGTTGGCCAAGGAAAACAACAACAGCTGATGACAGAAATAAGAACTGACAAGAAAAAAAATCATGCCGCAAGACAATGATACAAAACACACTGCCAACTCAACAAAGGACTTTATCAGGGAGAAAAAGTGTAAATACCAGGAAATAAGAGCTGACATCCTAAACTCTCATCTCATATTCATCTTTTGATTTCAAAGCCAAATGTCTTTGGTGTACAGCACAAACAATTTAATTGGTCTTTCCGTTCCAATAGTTTCATAGGGGAATGTATGCTAAAGGGAAACACCATTGTTTGAGAAAAAAGCTACTTGGCCCAGGTGTAATAGTATGCTAAAATTACTGTACTATAACAGATACTATATACTATAGCAGATAATCAAGGTTTTTTTTTTTACAAAAGAAGCTTACTTTAAAATTAAAAGGAGGAAAAGTCTGTGCTCAAAATGGCAGCTGGAGGTGGACTTTTTACACCAAACCCATCAACCCAGTTGAAGTCCAGTGCTGTAGTCATGATCTTTATACGTCAAAGAAGCATTTGTATTTTAAAATATGCCTGAATGTTCTTTTAATTGGCTTGTTTTGCTAAGAGAAGTTTAATATTTATTGCTTTATTATTGGCATCGCCATAGGGGTCGTCCATATATTACGTCATCAAATTTTCAGCCATTTTTAACCCCCCCTCCCCCCCATGTCATCTAACGTTATCAGGCCCT
>JAFFST010048753.1:220773-232399 GCA_022414735.1 Noturus placidus
CCCCCGCCCCATCCTCGATGACGTAATATATGGACAACCCCATAGGTAATACTTTTGACATATCCATCCTTCCACTTAAATGTAATAAAGTATAATAACTAAATGTAATGGTAAGAAAAAGGAGCAAAAAATAAATAAAAATACAATGAAAAGTGCAGATTATAATTCTTAAAAGTGTGTTAGACACGTCTCATAATGAGTTCATTTCCTAGATAGTTTAGAAAAACCGAGATTTGCAATATTGCTATGTTTTGGATCACAATTATTTCTTCAATTTAGGTTTCTGTTTACAATTTGGAATTGTGCTATGTCCAACCCATAAAAGGCAAATGACACAAAAGCGCACACAGTTTTAATGAAGTGGGTGGGGTCGGTTTGGGTTTTCTTTACAATTGCAATTCACTTTTCAGGCAGCAGAGGGCTCTAAATACACAAACTGCTCTGTCAGTGTGGAATAAACAACACAACTTTACATTTTAATAAGAATGAAATCCACAAAGAATTACCTCAGTGTTCCTTGCTGTATTATCAGTATTGATGTTTGTATGTGAGGGTGTTTCGTGTGCTGTAGTAACTATAGTGACTGTTTATCTATCAATAATGTTTGTACTGTGTGAACTTTCTTAATGTCATTGACACAAGCCAGGAAATGGCTTACAATTGTGAAGGAGTGATCTGTCTGACCTGGAGCGCTCTGATTATTGGCTTCCTCTCATGTGGTGACCTACATCTCGGTTTCCGTGGGAACAGGGTTTACCACAAGCACTGCTGTAATCCAGCATGCACTGATTGGCCCAAGCTGTTCATTAGTCCCTAAAAATAATCATTAGAGAATGTCTGGTGTAGGTTCTTGTTAGGTTGTTAAATAAAAACTCTGTGCAACTTTTGGTTACAAAAAGAACGTTATTATTAGCTTCCCAAAAAATAACCAAACAGGAAACATATGCTATGGTTAGGGAAACATTATGTGTTTGCTGGGTCAGGTGTGTGTGTGTGTGTGTGTGTGTGTGTGTGTGTGTGTGTGTGTGTGTGTGCGTGTGTGTTTATGTTTTTATATATTGTCGGGGACCAAATGCCTCACCAGGAATAAAAATTCTGACAGTTCTGTGAGTGGGGAAAAAAAGGAATTTTTCTTAAGTGGACATGCCTAGTTACTTATTTGTTCGTTTGTTTGTTTTTTAATTTTTTTTATTTATTTAACATAAAATGCAGCTTTAACATGACAAACTTTAAGTGCTAAACGGTTTCCTTTTTATTACTGAGATTAAGGTTAGATTTAGTTGCACACATAGCGTTAATTAGCTGCATAAATAATCATGTCAGTGAAAGGTCTTCCCAAGGATAATAAGACAAATGTGTTTGTGTGTGTGTGTGTGTGTGTGTAGTATGGTGCTTTGAGAAGGGCTGGTTCTCTGGGTAAAATGCGAGAGGTGCTGCGCAGGAGCAGCGAGATGCTGGTGAAGAAACTGCAAGAAACTATATATCAAGATTCTCCTAACCCTAAGTAAGATATACATTCATCTACATATCTGAAACTATTTAAGATCCCGCCTTCTACTTTCAAATAAAGTACTTTCCATGTTGCTTGATATTAAAAATGGGTAAATTATATATTAATTCAATTATGTATCAATTCCCCATTTTTAAAAGACACTGGACAGCCCTAGTATACAGATTACCACAGAATCTCACAGAATTTCAGACCTCCTTTCTTTGCTGTTTTTCCTTGCATGAAATGTCAGGAGATATTGTGATATTTGGAACATCTCACACAGATATAATAACTGCACTTTATCATTGATCTCATGCAGCTTGAAGAGAGCGGCCTCACTGAATTTCCTGAACAGGACAGGAGATGATTATAAGGCTTTCCAGGTGAGATGATTCAGGGTGAATAAGCCAGTACCGAAATCTAATATAATAATTACAGTTTGCCAGTGATGTACCCTATGCTATGAAAGATCATCTTTTACATATTGCTTAATCATTTTGGAAATTATTATTTCTGTAGAGATTTACTGAAACTGAGTCTGGTCACAGAGATATGTGCCTTTACATGAAGCTTTAGAAGTTTAGCAGTAAAAAGCTCTCTGTGCTATAAATCAGGAATGAGTTATCATTCCAACACTCCTCTCTTTATTTGGCAACTGGTTAGACTGAAATAAGAATGATTAATAATAACGTTCTTTACATATGATGGAATAAGATGAAGACGCATTTATTTATCACATATATGTTACAGCACAGTGAAATTCTTTCTTCACAGCATGGTAGGAAGTTAGGGTGAGAGTGCAGGGTCGGCCATGATAGCCCCTGGAGCAGACAAAATTAAAGGCCTTGATCCCAACAGTGGCATCTTGGGGGTGGGGTTGGAACGCCTGACCCTCTGCTTATAGGAATCTTATATAAATAAAACCCAACACTTTATTTAAACAGAAATATGTGTACCTTTTCAGAGCATCGTTCTACTTTGCAGTGTTATTTGTTGCTTGCATAATCGTAGGAAAATTACTTTCTATCCCACCATCGCAATGAAAAACCTGGCTATATCAGCTAACTAACATCATATGTTCCTGCAACCAGGCTAACTGGAAGTGATGATTTCTGGACAGGAACTTAGGCCTAATGGAAAAACATTTTCAAGTTTAGATATCCGGTTAAACACTTTTAAAACGATTTTTTCACTCTGGAACTATTTACAGTTCGCATTTTCAATTACGGTCAATGAAATATTTTGTTTTTGCTACCTGTAAAGTTTCTAATCCCTGCTAAAAATAGCAGGACCACAACATTCAAACAAGAGCTTTTGACTAGAGATGCACCGATACTAAAATAGGTGTAACTCTCTGAGATTGAACTCTGCTGCAACTCTTTCTGTTCACAGGGTGGGAGAGCAGGAAGAAGGCTGAAAAACAGTCGAGCCCTGAGCTCCAGCACTGTGGAGCTGTACGATGGCACTGGAAAATAGCACACACACACTCACACGGTTATAGTGCTGTTATAGATGTTGGTTGTTTTTGTGTACTGTTAAGTTGAAATCATGCTTGAATGTTAAAACCAGCAATCACTGTTATTAATAATTAAGGAATATACCTGTACAATATTTTTATATGGAATGTGCAATGTGATTTATTTGATGAAAACAGCTGTTATTTTTGATTCTCTGTTTTCCACTTGAATCTTCACACCTCTCAGGGAAATCTGACTCTGCACCAAATAAGGCATTGATGACTAATTGCAGGTTATGTACCTAAAACTGTTTTTTTTTTCTTTGTTTATTTATTTCACTGCACAGTCATGTGCACTTCATAGCACTGTGTAACAGCAGCATCATGATTATGAACACTCACAACGCATAATTGCGTTCAACAGAAAGAGAAGTAAAATATGTGACATAATAAAGCCATCCATCCATTTTCTATACTGCTTATCCTTCAGGGTCGCAGGGAACCTGGAGTGTATCCCAGGGAGCATGGGGTACAAGGTACACCCTGGACGCGGTACCAATCCATCACAGGACACAATCACATACACCCATTCATACACTACGGACACTTTGGACATGCCATTGCCATGCCATGCATGTCTTTGGACTGGGGGAGGAAACCGGAGCAACACAGGGAGAACGTGCAAACTCTGCACACACAGGGGCGCAGCACTAATCCAACCCCCAACCCTGGAGGTGTGAGGCGAACATGCTAACCACTAAGCCACTGTGCGCCCATGACATTACAAATGTTAGATGTAATTTTCTTATATTGTTGGAATAATCATGGAATGTCTATCCTGATGCTGCATGAACTACTCAGGGTTAAAGATAGCTGTTGATTATCTGTATAGTTTATTCATAGACACCGGGAGAGGGGTTTGTTTTGGACTGTATGGTTCTTATACCAATTAGTGCTGTGGAACTTCCTGTTGATTTGCTTTCAAATAAGGCACAAGATTTCGGTTTTATCTGTAACCTTTTATTTTTGTACCGCTCAAAGCTGTGAATTTCATTATTTTGTCTTAAAGGAAATAGAAATCCTGTGGAGTTCATTTTGTACTAAAAGTCTTGGACAAAATTCATGATTTACAAGCGAGTAAATAAGTAAATCTTTACAACATTTTGCAGTTACATGGTTTCCTGTTTGATACAGTTTTCTAGTATTTATTTCTAGGTTTCTTTTAGGTATTTTTTCTGGGGGTGTTTTGCTTCTGATGTCTTACCGTTGCGTTCGGACTGAGTGGAAGGAAGATAAAGGAGGGTCTTAAATATCTATTCATTTATTGAAATTTAAAACACTACACCCACTACAATCTATAGCATTTTCAAGAATTGCCTGAAAAAATTAATTGGCCAGCTATAATGACTAACATTTCTTCTAATGTAAAAAAAAAATACTAAATGCAACCAACAGTCATAAATTTTTCATGTTAGTTCAGCTGCTCATGAAGGCAGTATGAAACCCACTGTTGTCATATGGATGAAGAAACACATAATAATAACAATACTAATAATGAAGTTAATAAAGGAAGAAATAAGCAAACAGAGAAGTGAACAGTAAGTGAACAGTCAGTTCTCGAATTTGATGTGTTGGAAGAACGAAAAATAGGCAAGTGTAAGGATCTGCGTGACATCGACAAAGGCTAAATTGTGTGTGTGTATACAAACAAAAACAAACAAGCATCTTCAGTTTGTCAGACCGACTGGGACTTCAAATAGGATTCGGTTCTATGGTCAGATGAAACCAAAATAGAGCTTTTTGGCAATAAACACCAGAGATGGTTTTGGTGCACACAGAGAGGTAGCCATATGGAAAAGTACCTCATGACCACGGTTAAATACGGTGGTGGCTCTTTAATGTTTTGGGGATGTTTGTTCTGCCAGAGGACCTGAACATTTTCTTAGGACACATGACATCATGGACTCTATCAAATATCAAGAGATATTAAATGAAACCTGACTGCCTCTGCCATAAATCTTCAAATGGGCCATGGTTGTATCTTCCAACAGGACAATGATCCAAAACATACATCAAAATCAACACAAAAATGGTTTACCGACCACAAAATCAAGGTCCTGCCATGGCCATCCCAGTTCCCTGACTTGAAACCCATAGAAAACCTGTGTGGTGAGTCATGAAGGATGATCCTCTAGTGTTGATCTCGAATTTTGAAGGATCTGGAGAGATTCTGTATGGAGGAACGGTCTCAGATCCCTTGCCATGTATTCTCCAACCTCATCAGGCATTATAGGAGAACACTCAGAGCTGTCATCATGGCAAAGGGAGGTAGCACATAAAAAAAGTAGTAAAAAGTGTTATACAAATAAAAATTGATTTGTGTGTGTGTGTGTGTGTGTGTGTGTGTGTGTATTTTTGGAAATGTATTAGCATTGCTTGAACCTGCATTATGTGAAATACAAAATGAAAGAACACTTTTAGACTAACTAGCTTTTGTCTCAATTAAACCCAAACAAACAAAACAAATAAAGAAAGAAAGAGCCTCTTATTTTAAGAATATGTTCATTCGTTTTCGTGTGATAATCTGATCAGACAAAAACCAACACATTTGTTGTTCAGACTGCTTCTCTCATTCACTCATCTTCACTGACAGTGGAGACGTGGGTCACGTGACCGCCGAACTGCATTACCGCAGACTGTGCTGCGCGAGACGGACAGAACAACCAGCAGCGTCACTCTTCTCTCTCCTGGTGAGGGTTTACTGTTTATTACACTGTACTGTGTGTGTGTGTGTGTGTGTGTGTGTGTGTGTGTGTGTGTGTGTGTTTACACTAGGCTGCGTTGTAGCTGCAATTTAACTCGCTGTTGTTGTGCTTTTAACGACATTTGTTGACCTTTTAATGTACAGTGATATTAAATGACAATAAACTTCTAGAAACTTCTAGAGACATGTAAACACGTGTTTATTTTGGTGTGCTGTGAAAGAAACGCGCATTTTCTATCCAGTACTGGGTTTCCTGCTGGTTGACCTAGTTTGTTGGAGCTGAAGCTCTGGGTGGAATGAGGGAGGAAACACAGTGTCCTCAGGGTTTAATCCCATGTCAGGGTGAGGAATTACTCAACCGTGCAATCTGTCACGTCTAATCCAGTTATGAACTACTTTTAAACACAGCTGACTCCTTAATACTTAAGTCTAAATGTTTTATTTGACTGACAATGGGCTGAGAGGTTTTCAAATGCCATCCATCCATCCATCCATCCATCCATCTTCAACCGCTTACTCCTTTTCAGGGTCACGGGGGAACCTGGAGCCTATCCCAGGAGGCATCGGGCACAAGGCGGGGTACACCCTGGACAGGGTGCCAGTTATTGTGTATTCTTATATGATAATTTGATAAAGGACTTTGGCATACGCTCCTTTGAGTTAACCAGTCATTCCTGACATGCATCATAA
The DNA here is from genome assembly GCA_022414735.1 of Noturus placidus. Lineage (NCBI taxonomy): Eukaryota > Metazoa > Chordata > Actinopteri > Siluriformes > Ictaluridae > Noturus > Noturus placidus. The sequence continues at coordinate 227,176 of JAFFST010048753.1, forward strand.
CAAACTCGCATAAATGAAAGAAATTAGGAATAATAGTCAGAGAATAGTTTTTATTTTTTATTTTTTTTGAGCTTGGAAGCTGAGAAAATGATCTGAATATGAATTTTGTATTATTTTTCTGTGGTGTATTGAATAAATTACATAAAGTAATATTTTTTTTTGCCTGGCTAGGTGTAAGAATTGCCTTTAAAATCATACAATGCAAATTTACAGGTTATGGTTTTGAGGTTTTTTTAGTTTTTGTTTTTTCTTAAATAGAACTCCTTTTTTTAAATGTAAGGATCAAAAATAAAGGTTTTCTGGATATTTGACTAGAACATAAAAACGTTATTTGTTTGATCCCAGATTACACCTTTGGCCTAATTTACATAAAATCTGTATTTTGGATAATTCAATTTTTGAGATTCTTTAAAAAATTAGTTTTTACAGTTCTTTTTTTTTTTTTTTTTACATTTTTTTAAAACCTTAATTGTAACTATGCAATAGTTACAATTAACAAACATTGCAAAAATGTATGTTAATTTAATACACCACACAAAATATATTCTGTTTTATGTGATAATTCAAATATATGAAATTTCATATTCAATACTTTTGTCAGCTTCCAAGCTCCATATCTGTACTACTTGCGATATGAATAGCAATTGGAATGAAAACATTGCCATGCCTCCTTCTTCACCCAAACAGCTTCGGCCAGCTCTGTAGAAACTACAGATTCCTTGTGCATTGCCTGTCTAATTGAGATTAAGGCATACAGCAGCTCTTATTCTATACTATGATTTTTCCTGTATTTCCCCCTTGAGTATTGGAGTTTAGGACCAACACGGGTATATATGAGCACAAATTTAAGTTACAACATGTCTGTGTGCTTGCGGTGCGTAGGTCGGGTGTTGTCATTCACATTCCCATAGGGTTTATACTCGACAGGGCATAAACGTGTATGTGTAATGAGTAGAGATGGGGAGAGAAAAGTGTGTTAATTAAAACTGACCTTTGTACTAGCAGGTTTTTCTTCATCTTTAAGGGTTGAAAATATTTAAATCAGTCTTCTTTTTCTGAAGGTCTGGACTGAGAGAGTTCCATAGAAGGTTGTTTAATGAGCAGGAGTCAGCAATAGGCCTTATATTTAAAGTAATACAGGTTATTTCCCTGTACATGTGAGTACATGTGACAGCTAGACTACTGCTTGTTTGAGCAAGATTTGCATTCATGTCTGTCACTCATTTCCTCCTTTGTAAACAATCGAAATGTGTGTAAATGAGCCTACTTTTTTCTGAAAACCTGTGTCCCTTGCTCTATTTCAGGTCACACTGCAAATTTGGCAAACATGGCTCTTATCTCTTTTGAAGATCTTGATGAACTGGATGATGAGCAGTTAGATGATGAAGTCCCTGAAAACTCCCAGCCAGCAGATGAGGAGGAAGAGGAAAGGCTGCTTGCTCACTGGCAGGCTGTGGGGCGGACACATCAGGTCACCGTCCCAAGAGGTACAGTTTCCGAATGTAGGGTTTCCTTTTCAGTTGATGAACTGGTTCCTTGTTCATTTGTTCAACAAGCTGTAAGGCTATCAGTAATATTTTAGCTTCATACCGATTTGGATATCACATATGTGCAGCAGCTGGGAAAGACGGTAAAATAAATCCTATTAAAACAGTCCTGTTGCTAACTGATAACTAACCTTACTTAGTTAAGTGTGGAGCACAATGGATTGGTATTCTTCTCATAAATTTTTAGGATGGTATTTAAATCATTACATGTAATATTTATATTTTTATATCACTCTTGTATATACTTCTTATGTAGGTATTGTTAGTATTCTATACAACCAGCATCAGGAATATTATATAGTGAACCACCGATACAGCATCATTAATCTTCCCAAAATATCCCATAATATAAAGTCAATATAGTTTACATTTTTAATTATAAATACAATTTGTGAAGTTCTGTTTTCATAAGGATTTATCCCCATTGGTGTGAAATCCGTGCATTAGTTATGGTGCATAACCCTTAAATTTGCTTAGTTCTTGTGCAATCATGTTTTTTTTTTTGGCCAACTGTATTGATTTTCTTCCCACTTTTGTCTAGGGTGTAACTACACATAATGTGGAAAAGGGAGAATATTTATGCAAGCTGCTGTTTGTTTTAATATCACGTTTTTTCCACATTGATAGTGATGTGACAATCATGAATGTAAGAGAATAGTTTGGCTAGAAATTACGTTTACACAACTTCCTCTTTACCCTAATTGCTTCTTTAGTATTGTTTTGAACTCAAGGCTAATGTAGCTAACAAGAAAGCGTATTCTTTTGGCATTAGACAAACTGCAGGCCTAACAAGCTTGCCTCAAGCCATGTTGAGTTCGAGCTAACCATAATTGAGGCCATCTTGAAGACAGACTCACTTTCTTCTTCAGTACATAGTTTGGTATCATGCCAGAAAGGTGTCTAATTCAGGCAGGAAGTGTGAATCTTAGAAGTGCATTAGAAGTGATTGTGAATAATAGCATCATTCCAAAGCACAAAATCTAACTTTTAGTACTAGTTTGCTACAGTGTGTAAGTATTATAGCTCATGTGCTACACTATAGAAGCAAATGGCAGACACCAAATATATCTTAGCTAATCATCTACATTAGGGGAAAAGTAGTTTAGATTTCATTTCTGTCTGAGCTAATCCTTGGGGCAGCTGTTTAGTCCGCTAACATGTTTTTCTTCCGTGTAATTGGTGATACACAGTACTGTATTGAGAGTTGAAGTTCTAGGAATTAGGTCACTGTTTTGTTTGCTGAGATATTGCTCGCCCAGTTTCTCTACTGCATTCAGCTGCTCTGTGACATTGGGCACATTTGAAAACATTTGTTTGTCCTCAGTTCTACAGGTTTGTATGCCATATAAGAGAATTCTTGTCAATTCTTGTCAATTCAATCAATGCCTCAATAAAACATAACAGGCTTAAAACACCAAATGAAATACTTGGTAGAGGTTGTATGTATATTATTAATACACTCCACACAGCTCTTAGCACAATGCATGTGCAATGAATTTGGCTATAGATGGTTGCTACAACATTTAGCTCTGTAAGCTCACCACCTCTAAGCAAATCATGACCAGTCAGTGAAGGATTTTAGATATGTCATTAAAATCAAGCTCAACTGACACTCTGTGTGTTTTCTGTATTTCCACCCAGAGATGACGGGTCCAATTATGGAGATGTCGAGGAGGAATGAGCAAGTGGAACAGGTTCCTTTTGTCACCATATCAACACATGAAAAGGTATAAGTTAGTCCCAAATATATGCATTTTAAAGATCTAGATCTAGTCTTATACCCTGTCCAGGGTGTACCCCGCCTTGTGACCGATGCTCCCTGGGATAGGCTCCAGGTTCCCCGTGACCCTGAAAAGAAGCAAGCGTTAGAAGGTGGATGGAGATGGATGGATGGGATCTAGCCTCACGACAACATTTTATACTCCGTGACATGAGGTCACTGTCAATCGCTGCCATATTATAAACGAGGGTCTATGAATGATTATAAAGCTATTCCCCTAATACCTCCTTCAGTAAAATCTTATTTAAGTGCCATCGTAAGACGGCACTTGTCTGAAAGTTTGTGCCCTGTAAGAGTTTTATTTAATTGCTTTCATTGCTATCATTGGCTTCTGCATGTGTTGTCTACTGCTTCTCATCCGATTATTAGCTAAGTTAGCTAGAAAAGTTCATCTACAATCATTAGATCTCTAGACCGAATTTAACAGTGAGAACAGACAGAGAACCATTTCTACCTGGAACACTTAGAACCTTAGATATACTACGTAGGACCATAGCAGCATAAATGGGCTAGAAAGAACCTTTTTTAGGGTGCATAAGAAATAACAGGTCAACTTAAATTATGCATTTGGATATTAAACCACATGATAACTCATCAAAAACCGGGTGAAGAATCCTTGGAGCAAAGGGTACATGGTTGTTAATTTGGAGTTTGGAAACTGCCTGCAAATGGGTACCATGGTGCTCCTCTACTGAAACGCACTTTATATAGTAGGCTTCATCACTTGATCACAGAATTGTCTTTGTGCAGTGGGTTGATGCTGATTAGGATGGAATTCGACAGCGTCCGAATCACACCACTTACTTCAACGTCCACGGAATTAAAGACAACACCTCAAACATTTTCAGAAACCTCATCAGACCAGTTGAGGGTGTCATGACGTGATTATATCTGGATTTTTCATTTACACAAAAAAGCATTTTCCTGAAATACAGAAATTGTTCCCTTGTTATAGTTTCTGTTCTCTGAAAGGTTTTAGACATGGAATGGCAAAATGTGGTTGCATTACTAGTGTGAGCGCTGTACAGATTTCTTCCCACCACGTATGATTCACCATTTAATACTAGCATTTATAAAGCATTGCACTTTGTTTTGCCACAGACTGATGATGACTGTTTGTCAGCAGTGGTGACTCCAATTTAAATTAATTTCACTCACGCTGTGGCTCTGCAGCTCATGCCTGGGCAACAAAAAATGGCACTTGTCCAAACCTAAAGGCATGTCCCAAGCATGTCATGCAAAAAAGCCAGTTGGTGCAGTGGTGTAGAAGGTTGGGTTGCTGCGTCACAGCTCCAGGGCCAATAGTTCAGTCCAGCCAGTAGGTGGATTGGCTATCCTAAATTGCCCCTGTGCATGAATGTGTGCAAGTGTGTGATTGGCAGCTCATCCAGGGTGTATTCCCACCTCACGCCCATTGTTCTTGGGATAAGCTCCAGATCCACCACAATTTTGGCGAGTATAAAGGACTTACTGAAAATAAATGAATGAATGGCCCTGTAGCTCATACACAAACATTCATTGAATGTGCTTTATTAATTAAATCTTATGGGATTATTAAATAGTTTATTAGTAATTAATTATTATACTACATCTTTTAGTAACGTTGTGCATAAATTAGAATTCATTTTGTCTTTTTTTTTTCTAAATTAGATTTAATCTTAGTCTGTGTCCTGTGTCAAGTGTCCTTGATAATATTTATTATATGTAGTCAACTGTATCTTCTTGTTTTTTTAAGTTAAGTTTTGGTTGACTAAACGTCTGGGCATTGTGGTCTTTTGTCTTATCGTAGTCAAAGATTGATTCAGTCAATCTAGTGTAGTCAGTGGTGGAAGTGGCCAAGATGCACTGGGGACTCTAGTTGGGGTGGTGTTTTTTTTTTGTTTGGTTTTTTTTTTTT
>JAFFST010048754.1:9634-20542 GCA_022414735.1 Noturus placidus
GGGAAGAATTGATTATATTTATAAGAGGTTCAATTATTCCAGGACAAATCTGTTTCAAAAAAAAAAAAAAGATCGAGTATGCAGGATCGAGAATGTAGGTTGATGAATTGGCTGAAGAGATTTCGAAGCTAGTTCGGTCTGTCTAAGAGGAGTAAAATATTCTAAACATTGATTTGATATTGCTATATTGTTATCTATAGGGCTAATTATAATACTATCTGGTTTTAATTTAATAGCCTGAATTTCACATCTAATATTATCAACCTTATCAGTGAAGAATTTAATGAACTCTTCACTACTATGTAATGATTGAGTGTTTCTCTGTAGTGCTTTTATTCCTAGTTAATTTTGCTACTGTGTTGAATAGAAATCTGGAATTGTTTGTATTATTTTCTATTAAGCTGGAGAGATAGACTTTTCTAGCGTCACTAAGTGATTTTTTATACTTCAGTAAACTCTCCTTCCATGCGGTTTGGAATATCACCAGTTTTGTTTTGCGCCATTTACGTTCTAATTGTCTAGTGGTTTGTTTTAAGGTATGCGTTTGATCATTATACCATGGTGCTAGTTTTTTCTCTCTAATTAATTTCCTTTTGAGTGGAGCCACTCTATCTAATGTGTAGCGGAGAGTTGACTCTAAGCTTATAGTCGCATTATCGAGGTCTATCGGATCGGACGCTGATCCAAATCTATTTGACGTTTCTGAGAAACTATTTATGAAGCTTGTTGCAGTAGTTGGTGTGAAGGTACGTTTTACACGGTAGCGAGGTGAGGTGGAAATATTGTGATCAATTGTAGACGAGATAAGATAATGATTTGAGACAACTTCAGACTGGGGAAGAATTTCAGGATTTTCTATATTTAATCCGTATGTTAATGAGGTCAAGGGTGTGACCACCATTATGGGTCGGTCCAATTACGTTCTGCTTAACCCCTACTGAAGATAGATACAACCGCGATTCTCAGAGGGTCTTCTGGGTTATCAAAATGAATATTAAAATCACCGACAATTAATGCCTTATCTACAGAAACAACAGGTTCGAGATAAAGTCTGCAAATTCACTAAGGAATTCAGTATATGGCCCTGGGGGTCTGTAGATGATAATTAGAGTAATTGGCTTATTTTTTTGTAGCTACATAAGTTATTTTTGTATAAAGAATTAAATTTATGGCTAGGTTTTATGTGTGACGCCTAGATTTTGACTATGAATGAGTGCGACACCTCCTCCTCTACCAGTTAAACAAGGCAGTGTTTCCTCACAGGAGACTGTGGTGGGTGAACCGCTGACCTTCTAGGGGTGTTTGGGGGCATGCTTATGGCGGCAAATTCATACCAAAAATCTGAGCACGTTATTGACGCTCTTGTGTTCGGCCAATCAACAAACACACTTCATGTGAGTCACATTTATTTATTTATTTATTTATTTATTTTATTTTATTTTATTTTTTTATTTTAGTTTTTGATTGGTACCTTTGCAACAACCTACATTATATAATATATGTAAATGCAGGGTGTCATTACCAGTTGTTAATAGACAGGACTGTTCTACCAGTTTACTAGCTAGCCTTTGCATTCTTGGGATGTTAATAGATAGCGATCCATCCAGCTATGATCAAATTAATAATCATTTATGAAGTAAGACTCTTCAAAATTAATTGTGAGCCTAGGTAATAAATCATTGGCTTAGTAACAGAGGGTTGTGATTTTAATGTTGAGACTTGAAGATACTGACTCCAAGGCTGTTTCAAGGGTATTCGTTGTCAACGAATCTTATTATTGATTAGTTGGTGTGTGCACACCATGGGGCACGTTTACTCTTTGTGTTAGTTCTGTTCCAAAAACACACATTGGAAATATGTCAGAGTACAGTCCAAAGTTTTGTCACAAATTATGTACTACATACTTATGTACTCTACCATCTAGTGTATGAATTTTAGAAGGGTAGTATTGTCTCAAATGGAACACTAGCGCTTTTTTACTAACCGGAAATATAACCTGTTTCCCAGTCAATGGCACATGACCTTTCCATCACCGTGCTTGGTATGAGGTGCTTCTCCTGAAAAGCTGTATTTGGTCTGTGCCAAACATGTCTGCTGTTACTGTGGTCAAACAACCTTATCTTTGATTTGTTTTTCCAGAGCACAATATTCCAAAATATTCCAAAACCATTAAGAAAATGGTGAAAACCATTTTAGAAAACTAAAAATTTTTAGTTTTTTGATTAGATTTAAAAATGCTCAAATTCTCATCTCTATTATGAGCAGGGCATGCATTCCAGAGTCTAGTAGCATGAAAATGAGATGAAAAAATTAATTTACAGTAAATTGTACTTGTGGGTCAAAAGACAAACTCAAATCAAATATGACTTTTTTTTTTTAATTTTATTTAGTTTGGAACTCCAAAGCAGAGCCTTCAGCACCTTAAACGTAGGGCGGCTGTGGCTCAGTCGGTAGAGCGGGTTGTCCACTAATCCACTAATCGTAGGGTTGGTGGTTCGAATCCCGTCCCGGGTGATCCCATGCCTAAGTGTCCTTGGGCAAGACACTGAACCCTAAGTTGCCCCCAATGGCAAGCTAGCACCTTGCATGCAGCTCTGCTACCATTGGTGTGTGAGTGTGCACTCATGTAAGTCGCTTTGGATAAAAGCGTCTGCTAAATGAATAAGTGTAAATGTAAATACTTACTTTTTCCATGTGACTAATCTGTTTTTTTTTTTTTTTGTTAATTTAAATAATGAAAATTAATACAAAATGTAAACTGTGTCACTGGATAGTTTATCACCTTTATGCATTGTTTCAAAGAGGATCAAATATGTATTAGGACTGCACGATTTTGGCCAATATGATTATCACAAATATTTTGATCAATATTAAGATCACGATTATTCATTGATTTTTAGGCACAATATATTTTTATTGCACGTTCACATTTAAATAAACAGATCGCTGCTTTCACCTTCATGTTGTACTATATCCCTGCTAATGTACAAATCTTTGCATCAAATTAGACTGGTCCTTAAAGTGCATCATCTCGTAGAAGCAAAATATAAATAAAATTGTACTCAAAATATCCATCAATCCATCCTCTACCGTTTACTCCTTTATCAGGGTCATGGGGAACCTGGAGCTTATATCAGGAGGCATCGGGCACAAGGCAGGGTACACCCTGGACAGGGTACCAGTCCATTGCAGGGCACAATAACATACACACACGCCCATACACTACGGACACTTTAGACACGCCAATCTGCCTACCAGGCATGTCTTTGGACTGGGAGGGGGCCGGAGTGCCCGGAGGAAACCCCCGACGCACGGGGAGAACATGCAAACTCTGCACACACTTTGCCCCGGCAGGACTTGAACCCCGGAGGTGTGAGACGAACATACTAACTACTAAGCCACCGTGCGCCTACCCAAAATATAGGATAATGCCATCGACCAAGTGGAAATATGCAATCAAATATAACAATATGCAAGAAAATTAAAACAATTCAGGCCTATGCAGAAAAGGCAATAACAGTGTTTACAGGAGGAGAGACACTGCCAAATCACCCAATAGAGCAATAAATTAACTACACCATGGTCACTCGACTTTAATGTCACAATCGCCGAGCTTCCAAGAACTTTTCCAAACTTGATTTAAAACATTTTTCATCACACATATTTACTCTGTGGATGAATCTTCATGTTTTTTTTTCCTTCTTTTTTGGGGTGGGGGAGGGGGGATTGTGCACAGCCTACCTGAACCACTTTATCTGCAAAGTTTTTTCCTGTTCAGTGTGATAATGTTTAATGTCGCCGACAACATCTAGATTGATATTTGGAAACTTGTTAGTGTCATAATTTCCGCTAGCGCAAACGCTGGTGCTCACAGCGTGCTCTTCTAGTGACATTTGGCTTTGTTTACTTTCTACATGTTCATTTGTTATGATTTCTGTCCTGTCTCCGCCCCTGTATAGTCATTGGTTGTTCCCTTATGTGTCATTATTAGCCTCAGCTGTTGTGTTCACCCTTATATACGTTGGTCATTTAAACTCCTCGTGTCCTTTTGTTCGACACGAAGTATTGCGTAAGTTTTCCATGTACCAACATTTGTTCATAGATTAGATTCACGTCTCATAGTTTTGATCCTGTTCTCTACCTCATTGTTTGATTTTTGTTTAGACTTGTTTATGCCGAATTCCCGATAAAAGCCTGACCTTTTGCTTGTTTTTGACTATGCTATCGTTTCACGTTTTGGATTAGTCTGCCTCACTTCAATAAAGCTTATCTGCACTTGTGTCCGTCCTAATCCTTCATTACGTGACAGTTAGCAACAGCCTTTTTCAATACACAACAGCTTTAGAAAATATCATGAGTGGGATTTTACTGGTGTATTTTATGTCCTAGAATAAAACATGAAAATATTTTGAGCTTGTATTCAAAAAACCCTTTGACTTTGGGAAAATGACGTCGTCCTTGCGCCATTCTATGGTGATTGGATGCAAGTTTAGGAACCAGAGTTTTCAATGAGCGGAGGGCAAACTTTAAACATCAATATCGCAGTTTATCATGTTTATGTAATTGTCGGCAGTCAGAATCGTAATAGAGTTCGATATTCGTTTGATTGTGCAGCCTTATTGTATGAATGCGTGTTTGTGTGTGTGTGTGTGTGTTTATGTATAATAAATAAAATACACTCAGCAAAAAAGAAACGTCCCCTTTTCAGGAGACTGTATTTTAAAGATAATTTGGTAAAATCCAAATAAGCTTTACAGATCTTTATTGTAAAGAGTTTAAACAGAGTTTTTCATGATTGTTCAATAAACCATGAACAGTTATTGCACATGCACATGTGGAACAGTGATAGGAATAGGGCTGCAACTAAAAATTGTTCTCAGAATTGATTAATCGGCCGGTTTATCATTTTTTATTTTATCCGATTTTCTGTGAAACCAAATTTTCAATACTATTTTTTTTTTTTTTTTTTTTGCGTCTTGGTCTCCAAGTCTCCAAAACTACAATCTGAAGTCACCTATATCATCACAAGTTGTTTGTAAGGATTTCAAGAAAAAAAAAGCCTCTACTGTACTCTCATCCCCCCAAAAAATGAAGCGTCTTCAGTTTGCCAGACAATACTGGAACTTCAAATGGGATAGGGTTCTATGATCAGATGAAACAAAAAATGGTACATTTACTCAGTTTAAACATTTGATATTTTCTATGTTCTATTGTGAATAACATATGGGTTTGAGATTTGGAAATCAGTGCATTCTGTTTTTATTTACATTTTACACAGCATTCCAACTGTTAGACATGTGTGAATTGTTGGCCCAACTGACCAAGAATATATGATAACAAATCACATTACGTTACTGACATGTTTGTATGCTTAGCTGTTTTTATTTATTATCACAGATTTGTCTGAGAAGAAGAGTAATTTGCGAGTGTGTGCCAAAGCCACATGTCGCTATGGTGGAATCTGCAGGGACCTTAAATGTGTATGCCAGTTTCAGGTAATTTTTTTTTTCATGCATTTCACATTTTATATCAGAGTTATTGGTGAATTAACTTTATTTAAAATAAAAGAATACTGAATATACAAACAAGATATTTAGGATAAACAGATACCTTAACAATGAAACTGCATATTCACACTCAAATACTTCTAAAAGGAGTTTCACTAAGCAAAGCTCCAGACTGCATAAAGTGTAGCTTAAAGCATTCCTTTTGAAAAAATAATCAAAACCTGGTTTCTGACTTTTGCAACAGTGTCATGAAAAATACATTCCTGTGTGTGGATCTAATGGGGACACCTATCAAAATGAGTGCTACCTGAGGCAAGCAGCCTGCACACAGCAACGTCTCATATCTCTAGTTTCTCCTGGACCCTGCGATCCAGGTGAGTGCTAACAAATTTTTTTTTAATTTTACAGTACCACGGCATTTGTACCCTTAAATTAGTATCCTCATTAAAGGGGTCATAACATGATTTTTGTCCCAAAACTCATTTTTTCCCACAAAGGGTTTTATTCTATCTAAGAACACTGCTCCAGACCTGCACGAAATGCATCGTTTAAAGTCCTGAATTACTTCTGTAATTTCTCTATGTCACAGCGTGCACTAAACACTAATCAGCATAAACCCGCCCAAAGGCAGCCACAAAGAAAGAAGGCAAGGCTTCAATGAATTTAGTCAAGGCTTCGGTGAATTCAGGCGCCATGTTGCGGAGACACTGTGTGTTTCAGTGCAAAGGAAAATCCTTTGTTTAACTTTCCGAAAACAGACATCAGCAGTTATTGTTTGACTATAACACTGCTCCTGACTAGTACAAAGCGAACATTTGCTTGTGCGCAGCGCATTTTAACGAGGACAGCTTCCTGAACCTGGACGAGTACAACGCAGGCTATACACAAAGGCTACTCCTGAAAAGTGGGGCGATTCCCAATTTGTAGGACAATCTTGTGTTTCTGATTCAGAAACTGAAAGTGTGTTTGATAATTTTATGAAGTGTCTGATATTTGTTACCGTTTCTGGTAACGTGGAATAATAAAGAGATAGCATACCATTTTAACTGTGTGCTTTTAATAATATCCTTGTGCGCCACATGCAACAACAATGAACCCCTCATCTCTCTCACTTCCTGTGTTGCACTCTAAAGTGTCCCCCGCTCCCCAGATCTACATGCATGACTAAACAGTTGCACCACAATTTTGACTGTTCAAATATGGAGTTTTGTGTTGTGGCTCAGTTGTAGACCTCTGCTAACATGCTAGCTAAAGTTTGCTAAGTTGCCTCAGTTTTTTTTTTTTTTTTTTTTTGTTTTGTTTTTTTTAAAGTATTTGTATATTGGTGGTTTGACAGACGTTGATTGTAGCTGCTGTTGTCATTGTATCTTGAAACGGTTTATATCACAAGGATCCTAGCTTTCCAAAGATATATTGCATGAGTAATTATTTACAGCAGCTGTGTACAGCATAGTTAGCCCTGCTGGCATATCTGAAAGGTGAGAGAGTCACGAAATAAAAACTTACCACTATGAAGCATTCTGCTCAAGTTGTGCTTCCAAACTTGCTTCCACGTGATCATCTGCATTTTCTGAATCGGGCTCGAACTGATACTATACAACCGACGACATGGGGCAATGTTCAACATAAAAAGCACAGTATAACTGGGGAGATTGCTGGTTAGAATCCCAATTAGAGACCAAAATACTGAGGAATCATATGAAATTTTAATAATGACACATTAATGAGTAGTTCCAGACCTATGGACAGAAATCTATTTCACTAAGGCCTATTTGTGGCATTAGGAGGTGTTGGGCAACATTTTTGGAACCATGTTGAATTAGTGTGTCAAATTTCATAAAAGGCATGTATTCAGTTCTATTTATTTATTATTATTATTATTATTATTATTAGCGGCTAAGCACCACAGGTGCGAGGCACCTATTGTATGTGTTGGTCGTCTTCTTTCGTCTGATTCGTTGGCTCAAGATGATTCGACTGATTTGTCATTTGTAGTCAATAAAAAAATCTCCGCCATTTTGAATTTTCAGAAAAACCAAGATTGGCTAAGATCATCTATAGACCATGCTGGCAAAATTTATTAAAAGCTTTTTGATGGACCAAACGGTTCTTGAATAACGTGTGAATGAATTTGATGAGCACACCAAAATGCACGTGAGGCTATACTCTGCAACGCTTTAGTGTATTGAGATGAATCTTGGTACGTCATCACAAACAAGACCTGAAGTTCTGTGGCTCATGCCAAGAATGATGCCAGTTATGTTATGGTTGTCTGAACTTAATGTCCACCATTTTGAAATTCTTGGAAAACTTACTTTTCTGACTTTTTCTGAAAAACTAACCATTTAAAATTGTCTTAGATGGTTTGTCTGGTTTTCATGAAGGAGATCTTCAGACCATGTTGGTAAAACATTTTGCTTTATAACATTATAAATAATTCTGTCAATGGATTTTAAACCACTGGCCTAAAAATACCAACACAATGTTCAATTAACCACTTTGCCATTTTCATGCTTGGCCCCATAATTGCTGCTTGCAGCTATATTTATTATTATTAGGGGGCCCAAGAACTGACGGTGCATAGGCACCCTATTATTATTCTACCCTTCTTCGTATTCTGGCTAGGTTGTCTATTGCAGCCCATAGAACCATCTGGTAAAATATATTTGGCACACTGATTGCTGAGGGTCTAAGGAGCAATTTGACCAAATTTGGGCTACGTGCCACCATAGGGTCAGATTTGGGCCTAATTTGAAAGTACATTTGTGACCTATGTGCTCAAAATTTTAAAGTCAGGCATCCCTGGATTCCCTCTGTTGAGGCAAGTTCAGTGCACCCTTGACATCAATTTCTGCCTAATTATATTTTCCACCATCTTGGATTTTTTCAAAAACTGTTCATCAAATTTGGCACATGTCAAATTTTTTAATACTCCAAACGGTTTGCCCTTAACGAATCTAACACCAAAGCCACCAAACAGGAAGCGAGGCTGTATCTCATTAACGACTTTACACACTGACAAAAACGTTCATAGAATGCCAACTCCACCTACTGGACAAAAGTTAAAATAACTTGCTCAAAATGCTTACATCTAACTGCAATTTGTGTTGCTCCTCCTCCAAATGTGGCTCACATCATCTTCCCAGGGAAAGCTAAATGATAAATTTAGCACAAAATCAATTCAATTGTATTTGTATACTCATTTTAACAATGGACATTGTCTCAAAGCAGCTTTGCAGAAACATATAAACACAGGATACAGATTTTAACTGTTTGAAATTATCCCTATTGAGCAAGCCGGTGGCGACAGTGGCAAGGAAATAAAGTTGATATGAGGAAGAAACCTTGAGAAGAACCAGACTCAGAAGGGAATCCATGCTCATCTGGATAACAACGGATAGTGTGAAAGTAAAGGAAAGTTCATTAAGGTTTTTATATGAATTCTATTTTGTTGAACTAGTCCACTGTTCGTAAAAGGTAAGTGCAAAATTGTATGTGGTAATTGCAGTCCTAAGGCCATAGCAGCAACTAAAAGGCGAAATTGGAATTGAGAAATTGAGGTCTAAAACCATTTCTGTGTTACTTCAAGCGGCACCATCCTCAGCAATCACCAGGCTGCATTGTTTAGCCTCCAGATGAGAGCTCCATCCAGAAGTAGGGAATCAGGATGATGTTCCAGTTCTTGAGCACAAGGTGACACAGTCAGGAAAATTCTTGGGTTCATACAAGGCATGAAGATACTTAGTTTTTTGATATACCCTCATATCCTGTTTTTTTTTTTTTTTTTTTTTGCTTTTTGCCAGCATGTTACAGGGGGAAGGGATTTGAATATCAATATTCCTTTGATAACTTTTGCTCAGACAGGTCTCAAGATCATAATCAAATTAGATAAAATTTGGAGGAGGAGTAGCAAAAATAGTAGTTAGATTGTAAGTATTATCATGATATTCTAAGTTTTGACCACTAGATAGCAGTCACAAAATTTGTTGCATAGCCTCAGGTCCTGAAGGAGTCAAAGTCGTTGCTGAGATACAGCCTCACTTCTGGTTCGCCATCGGATTCATTGGCCAATTACAGGTAAACCATTTGGAATAATAAAAATCCTGTCGATGACTGACTGACTGACTGACTTGTAAATTTGCTGTCCCCTCAAAATAACTCAACACACAGCCATTAATGTCTAAACCACTGGCAACAAAAGTGTGTACACCCCAAAGTGAAAATGTCCAAATTGGGCCCAATTAGCCATTTTCCCTCCCCAGTGTCATGTGACTTGTTAGTGTTACAAGGTCTCAGGTGTGAATAAGGCACAGGTGTGTTAAATTTGGTGTCATCGCGCTCACAATCAGTCATCCTGTTCACTGAAATTTCAACATGGCACCTCATGGTAAAGAACTCTCTGAGGATCTGAAAAAAAGAATTGTTGCTCTACATAAAGATGGCTTAGGCCAAGGGTGCCCAATCTTATCCAGAAAGGGCCGGTGTGGGTGCAGGTTCATTCCAACAAGCAGAAGCCACACAGCCATTTTCAGATCTCTCCATAGATGTTCAAGTCTGGGCTCTGGCTGGGCCACTCAAGGACATTCACAGAGTTGTCCAGTAGCCACTCCTTTGTTATCTTGGCTGTGTGCTTAGGGTTGTTGTCCTGTTGGAAGATGAACCTTCACCCGAGTCTGTGGTCCAGGGTGGTCTGGAGCAGGTTTTCATCAAGGATGTCTCTGTACATTGCTGCATTCATCTTTCCCTTGATCCTGACTAGTCTCCCAGGTCCTGCCACTAAATAACATCCCCACAGCATGATGCGCTCCACCACCATGCTTCACTGTAGGGATGATATTGGCCAGGTGATGATTGGTGCCTGGTTTCCACCAGACATGACACTTGCTATTCAGACCAAAGAGTTAATCATGGTCTGAGAGTCCTCGAGGTGCCTTTTGGCAAACTCCAGGCGGGCTGTCATGTGCCTTTTACTGAGGAGTGGCTTCCGTCTGGCCACTCAACCATACAGGCCTGATTGTTGGAGTGCTGCAGAGATGGTGGTTGTTCTGGTAGGTTCTCCTCTCTCCACAGAGACACGCTGGAGCTCTGTCAGAGTGACCATCGGGTTTTTGGTCACCTCCCTGGCTAAGGTCCTTCTCCCTCGATCGCTCAGTTTGGCTAGGTGGCCAGCTCTTGGAAGAGTCCTGATGGTTCCAGACTTCTTCCATTTACGGATAATGGAGGCCACTGTGCTCATTGGGACCTTCAATGCTGCAGAAATGTTTTTGTACCCTTGCCCATTGCTTCGATACAATCCTGTCTTGGAGGTCTACAGACAATTCCTTGGACTTTATGACTTGGTTTGTGCTCTGACATGCATTGTTAACTGTGGGACCTTATATAGACAGGTGTGTGCCTTTCC
>JAFFST010048754.1:22367-34271 GCA_022414735.1 Noturus placidus
TTGTGGATTGTTTGAAATATGCTAGAGGTCCAGAGCTCACAAAAGTTTGAGAACCGATGATCTAGTGTATGAATATTAGAAAGGTAATATTGTCTCAAATGGAATACATTAGTGTTTCACTAACCAGAAGTATAAGCTGCTTCCTAGTCAGTGGCACACAACGTCATACACACATAATGTGACGCCGCTAACTTTAGCAGATACCATGAGTCAGTGCCAATGACTTTCTTCAGTTTACTGTTTGTCAACGTTACCTTTTATTCCCAACATGACCGCAGTGACTATCAGACGGAGACAAAATAAAGTGACGGAGGACTTGGAGGTCGAACACTTTTCTTCCTCAAAGGCAGGGAAGCGTTTTATATTAAACACCATGGAGAAGATAATACATTACACAGAAGAGTTTGTGTAGCAGGGAAGCACGGCAAGGATGCACAAGCACAAACTTATGTTTGTATCCAAAATGCTCCACTGTGTGCAAGGACTTGGGGAAACTGGTGCAAGTTGCTTAAGAGGTTTAGTTTAATTTAAGTTTGTCATTATATGGTGTATTTGCACGCTTGCAGTGTAACTTCTGTCGTTTATTAAAATGGAAGTGATCTATTAGTAACGAAGCCGCGTTGCTCCTCACTCTCAGTGGGGAGCACAAGTAAGATCTGTAATGTCTATGTTGAGACATGGGTGCCATCATGTGAGGATTGCTGTTTCTGTTGATGAGTTGAAGCTATGAGTATGAGTTGGAGGCTATTTTTGCTGTAGAAAAACATTCCATTGTCCAGTAACTGGTCACTATCTATACAACTTACAAGCTCATCCTCCTTGGTCTTTTCTACTCCTATGACCTGCTGTTCATACTCCTCTGTCCTTTTCCTCTTAAAATATTGTAGTATGCTCATCTGTGTGAACATTTTGACTAACATTACCATTAAATCATTTAGAAACCCATAGCAATAACACATAAACACAATTCTGGTGTGCTAGGTAGCTTGTAAACCTATGCATTTTTGACAGTTTCATAGGCTAAGTAATTATTTCAACAACAAAATTGTCGCTCAAAATCTGCAGTCAGTCAGCAATTTCATGCCCTGAAATAGCTGCGATCTCCTACCTCCAATACAAAGTGGTAAATCTTTTATTAACACGTTAGTGTGCTCAAGAGCGTCGAAATGCTGTTGTAACCACCCTCACCTCAGGGCTCGAGGTTTTTTTTCCATGGCTGGTCACAGAATATTTGAGTCATCTCCAAACGAATGCATTCCACTTTCATGAAAATCAATACCAGGTTTTGCTTGTTACCCTGCAGTGACAGATACTTTGCTCTCGTCAAGATTGGCAACAAGGTCACAGGCAAAATGGTTCAGTGAGCCCCATCTACTAGAGTCTGAGTAGCTCATTATAGCAAAAGTTTTTTTTTTTTTTTTTTTTTTGTTTCTAAAAGTTGCGGAACTGATTAATTTGGAGACTGTCCAACTCAGAAATCCTTGGCAGGCAATGCAAAATAAAATTTGAGTATTTCAAAATGTGGGAGAAACCCCCCCCCCCACCCCACCCGATGTATAATGGCTCCTACGCCCATGATATATCACA
Organism: Noturus placidus; assembly: GCA_022414735.1. Taxonomy (NCBI): domain Eukaryota; kingdom Metazoa; phylum Chordata; class Actinopteri; order Siluriformes; family Ictaluridae; genus Noturus; species Noturus placidus. Next base: position 23,955 of record JAFFST010048754.1, read on the forward strand.
CATATACATATGTAAATTATATATCGTCTCGTTTAGAAGATTTTGAAAGGCTCATTAAAGGATTAATTCGAATTAACCAAATAATTGTGAAAATCGCCCAGTACTACGACTAATGTTAGCTGTTTCCATTTTCATTAAAATGACACTATCTTGGGATTGTAGTTAACTAACAACTTTTCTTAATATTTAAAGTAAATATTTCAGTGCTTCTTACCAAATTAAAATCAAATGGGTTACAAGATTAAAGTTTTTCTCCCTAAATATTTCTCCAATATTTCTCAAATAATTTGCAACACAAAAGAAGAATGTCTTTCTCATACTTTACTCTTATTAATGTGTTTGGTATGTGTGGGGAAAACTCTCTTTTGTACTGTACATCATGGCTCCTCAACTATATTTATCGAAATAAAATTTTTTTTTAAAAAGAATTAAATTCCTGGTTACATGTAATAAAACCCAAAAAGATAGTGTTCCTGTGTTTGTTGGTGGACTTCATAATAATTCTGTCTTTGTAAAATACATAATCTATATTTATTTATTTATTTATGCATTGGTATTGTTCATTTGACAGATGCTGAAAAGTTCTAATCTTTTTTTTTTTTTTTTTTTTTTTGCAGATAGCAGCTCAGGGTCTGGTGATGGAGGTAAGAAAATTTTAAATTTCTGAGAACATCCAGTCTCACTTCTAAGGCTTCCTTGTTTATGCCTCAACACAACTGTCGGAGGCATACCCAGAATCATAGTAGTGGGTGTTATGGCCAGAAATTTATATTATGGTACAATTAAAATTCTCATAGTCTCAGTGTATGTACAACAGTATAATGTCAGGTTCACAGTGACCTGTTATTAGAGCAAAGTTAGAATTTTTTTTTTTTTTTTTGCACCAAATGTTGAGCCCTATTGGACAAATCAAACTGAACTGAATGCACAGATACAAATTAGATGGAATACCAATAACAGTGCATTGCACACATATTTGACCTGAAGGAATCACACATGTACACGGAAGAACATGAAAATCTCAGGATTGAACATGAAAATCTCAGGAGATAAAACGAAGTTTGATATTGGCCTATAGATTTTTTTTTTTTTCGCTAGTTTAAATGATTTAGGAACATAGCCAGTGCTAAGGGAAGAATTGATTATTTTTAGAATGGGGTTCAATTACTCCCTGAATAATCTGTTTAAAGAAACATGTAGGTAAGGGATCTAGTACACAAGTTGATGATTTTGCTGAAGATGCTATATTATTACCTACAGGGCTAGTTATAAGACTGTCTGGTTTTAAGTTAATAGTTTGAATTTCATATCTAATATTTCCAACTTTACCAATGAAAAAAATAATGAAATCATCACTTCTATATAATGATTGTGTGCCTGTGTCTGTGGTGATTTTATTCCTAGTTAATAATAGAAATAATAATAATAGAAATCTAGGATTGTTTTTGTTTTCTATTAAGGTGGAGAGATGCACCTAGCAGCACTGAGACTTTCTATAGCTCCTTCCATGCTGTTTGAAATACTACCAGTTCGGTTTTACGCCATTTACTTTCTACTTGTCGAGTGGTCTGTTTTAAGGTACATGTTTGGTCGGGAGCTAGCTTTTTCTCCCTAATTATTTTTCTTTTAAGTGGAGCCACACTATCTAGCTTGTAGCAGAGCGTTGATTCTAAGCATTCAGTTACCTGATCAAGATCTTTGGGATAAGACAGTGATCCAAATATAATTGATGTCTCTGGGAGGTGAATTGTTCATAATCATGCATTTGTCATTTATACTAAACATATAGCATTTGCATGGATTTGTAATTAAATCTCTCAAAACTACTAGGATTTATTTATTTACAATTATGACCTCAACTAAGCGTACTGGCACTTAAAATATATTACTTAAATACACATTTATAAAAAATGTATGAATATATTGAATACAACCTCAAATATTTATTTGAAGTAAAATATGGCCTGGGTTCAGGCTAAATTTAGTATTTTAAGTTTATATCTTCTATATCTGGCATATGTTACGGCCCAGTCTAGGATAGGCTGCACAGAGTAACCAGCATGGGATTCAATGGAGTTTGACCTTTTAAATAAGGGAAGTCAGGAATAACACAAACAAGGTTGTTCAAAAAGGTTGTGGTATATTGTAAAACACAAAATGATATACATACAGTGGTGTGAAAAAGTGTTTGCCCCCTTCCTCATTTCCTGTTCCTTTGCATGTTTGTCACACTTAAGTGTTTCGGAACATCAAACCAATTTAAACAATAGTCAAGGACAACACAAGTAAACACAAAATGCAATTTGTAAATGAAGGTGTTTATTATTAAAGGTGAAAAAAAATCCAAACCATCATGACCCTGTGTGGAAAAAGTGATTGCCCCCCTTACTATAACTGTGGTTGTCCACACCGGAGTTCAATTTCTCTAGCCACACCCAGGCCTGATTATTGCCACACCTGTTCACAATCAAGGCATCACTTAAATAGGAGCTGCTTGACACAGTAAGGCTTGCTGGATTTTTTTTTTACCATTCCTCCATGCAATATTCTTTCAGTTGCAAGATGCTTGCGGACTTCCTTGCATGTACTGCCCGTTTCAAATATCCCCCAACAACATTTCAATGGGATTCAAAATTCGGATTTGAAATGGTCCATTTCTTCTTTTTGAGCCATTCCTTGTTGGATTTGCAAGTGTGGTTACTCTCATTATCCTGTTGAAAGGTTCAACTTCAACGTTTGGACAGGTAGCCTCACATTATCTTCAAGCACTCTTTGATATGATACAGATTTCATATTTGAATCAAGGACTACATGCTGTCTGGTCCCTGATTCAGTGAAGAAACCTTTAGGGAGCCTTGATGTCACTCTCCACCCCATTTTGTCTAAATTGCACAAAACTGATGCCGTTAATTTGTGCTTGATTTCTGCCGTTAAATTCTTCATTAAAAATTACAAATATAATTGTGGCAGTGATAACACTCTCCACACCATGCCCACCAGTGCCCCTTGTTTGCGCTCGTTTTGTGCTATTTAAAAGAAACCCTGTAACTATTATCCTTAGCCAGAGTGCCTCATTGGGAGAATTCCCGGTGAGCTGCTCATAAATTGTGCCTGCAGACACAGGCCATCACTCGCCTGCTTTCTCTCCGTACCTCACGCACAGAAAAAACATGCATTACATTATTGCGTGACTGATAACTAAAGTAACTAATTGCACTACATTTGAATTTAAAGCAACGCAGTGGCGAGAGATTGCCCAAGCATTGTTCTTCGTGTTGTGATACTACTTCGTTGTCGACCTTCATACCAAAAGACCGGCTTTACTAATCTGTACTGACCCTAGGCTTGGAGGGGTAGTGCAAGTTGTCATAATGCTCATGCGTTGACCGCCTGTGTACGCATACATGTCAAATGGAGTAGGCCTATACTTTGAAAGTTGGACATACGCTAGCATACCAGAGGCTTTAGCCGCTGCATCACAAAAAAACAGCTCATTGAGCCAAGCGTTTTCACATCTATGCTGCGGTAGTTCTGTGATTCCACTTATTTTTTGAGTTAACATGCACGTGAGGTCACGTGATGCCATGTGATGTTGGCCATAGTGCAATTCACCACATTGTCCTGAGTGTTTTGATACGTCACATGTCCATGTTGAGGTAGTTTTGTGATTCAACTTATTTTATGGGTTAATGTACACGCGACATCACATCACTAGAATACCTTTATGCAATTGATTGAGCGGAGTATTTTAATGTATCTACAGTATGTTGAGGTAGTTTTGTGATTCTGCTTATTTTGGGGATGACCGTGCATGTGACATTACTAAAATACCCATAATGCATTACTGCATCCTGAGCTGAGGGCAATAGCATCCCCCATAATGCTGTTCTCCTCACTGAGCCGATTGTTTTGATAGTTGACATGGCTACAGTAGTTTGGTGATTTAGTTTATGCCTCTTTTTCTCTATGAGCATAAACCTTAGCATAAGGTAATTTTCCAAATGGCTACCTCTGTGTGCCAAAACCACGTCTGGTGTTTATTTCCAAAAAACTATTTTGGTTTCATCTGACCATAGTACCCAATCCCGTTTGAAGTTCCAGTAGTGTCTGGCAAATTGAAGGTGCTTGAGTTTATTTTTGGATGAGAGAAGAGGCTTTTTTTTCTTGAAACCCTTTCAAACAACTGTTCATATAGGGGATGGGACTGTTGTTTTGGAGAATTTCTGACTCAAATACACAACTAACTTCTACAATTCTTCAGCTGTGATCCTTGGAGATCTTTTGGCCAATTGAACCATCCTCTTCACAGTTCATTGAGACAATATATGCATGTCTAATTCCAGGTTGATTCATAACATTTCCAGTTGACTGGAACCTCTTAATTATTGCCCTGATGGTGTAAATGGGCATTTCCAATACTTTTGCTATATTACCATATGTTTGGCCCATATGTTACATCATATTTATACCCCCTGTGAAACAGGAAGTCAGTATGTTGAATAGTTTCTTTCTTCTAGACACCTAGGTGTACTAAATTTTTTTTTAATATCGATGACTGTTTACATGGACAGCAGTAATCTAATTATTGACCTTAATCTATGTAAGATAATAATGTGATTTAAGGTGTTTACATGAGTCGCTTTTAGAATACTCCTGTCATGTTCCCGTTTAACAGGTTCTAGAACATAATTAGATTACATCACCACGCCATGCCGTCCGATGTTCCTCCAGAACTTCACGTATCAACATACAGTTCGTCTTCGTCATGGTACGGTATACAGTTTTGGGTGTTTTTATTAAAAAACATTTACGGATGCTTTAAGTGCAGTTGATTATTTCTCATACTGTACGTGCTAATAGACAACTGCTTGAAGCCGTATAGACAACTGCTTGAAGTTTTAATGGGTATGTCCCAAATCACATAGTTACCGTCTATATAGTAGCCGAGATACATGTATTTTCCCCCACTACAGGCCTATAGTAGGAAAGTATGCGATTTGGGACGCGCCCGAACTCTTTTGTTGGCCGTAAAACTGCCGTGTGATCGTGACCTGTCGCAAAATGCAGTGTGAAAACTCACACGTCGTTCATAATGTGATTAAGGTGTTTACATGTCTGTAATACACGTCCATAATGAGAGTAAAACAGGAGTACTCCACCTGTCTTAATTAGATTATTGTTTACTTTGATTATGACCTATATTAGATTAAGGTAAGTAAAAATTTCTGTTTACATGGTAGTTTCTTAGAGTATGGTCTTAATCGGATTAAGAGTGGATTATTGTTGTCCATGTAAACGCAAGTACAGGGAATATTCAAATTCATAGGGGTGCCAATAATTGTTGCACACCCATATTTAACAAAGTTTTTTGGGGGAAAACCTGTGCTGTGTTTGCAATTGTTTGATATTGTTTGAGAGACTGGATTATTGTGAACAAAAGATCAAAAGATTAAACAATAAAGACAAACTATTCAGTCTTCTTTGCTCATATTTACCAAGGATGCCAATATTAGTGGAGGGCACTATAGTTTGATTGATGGATAGATAGATATAGATATGGCCTTTAAGAATGGGAGTTTATTTTATGTGGTTTCACATGATTCGTCATGTCATGGTGGTACCACGTGGGAACACTTCGTAGAATTTAAATAAATTTATTGTGCTTCACACAATAACCACCAGGTGGCGCATGGAACAACATCTTAATTAATAATAATTAATTTATCAATTTGTATAACGCTTTTTACAATGGTACATTGTCTCAAAGCAGCTTTACAGAAATATCATTTTTACATTTACAAGCGACCTACAAATGAGAGCACATTCACACACCAATGGTAGCAGAGCTGCCATGCAAGGTGCTAGCTTGCCATTGGGGGCAACTTAGGTTTCAGTGTCTTGCCCAAGGACACTTCGGCATGGGATCACCCGGGCCGGGATTCGAACCGCCAACCCCACGGTTAGTGGATTAGTGGACAACCCGCTCTACCGACTGAGCCACAGCCGCCCTCTTGTAGTTGAACACATAGTACACTAAAAAATGGAATGTGTGGTCGGTTATATTTAAGAAAAAATATTACGTATGGTTTACATAAAAATATTACTTTTCTCATTAAAACGTATGATTAGGTTAAAAGATTGATTTGTGTAAAATGAGTCTGACTGATTCGCATAGTACCGGTATGATGACTGTAGTATTGAAATTAACATGGCTGAAATGTGTGTGCAAAATAGCACAGCGGTAACGTTCCCTGCTGTAATATGCCTGCAACCGGCTGAGTAGGGAGTGTTCATTTAATGACTTTTTTTCCAGTGTAGAAAGTCGATTCATGTTGCAATGTGTAAATATGAATGTATGCCACTCACTCTTTTCCAATCCTATTGTGTGGTTTTAGGTATTTTCTGAGGCCCATTATAATTGTGCATATTTTTAAGGCTTATGTTTGCTGTTCTTGTTTTTGATTCCCTTATTTCCGACTGGTTTTGGTTCCCTTTTTATAATTTTTTTTTTTTTTTTTTGAAAAAACAACTTCAGCTCCATTTGTCATTATTAATCTAACTGTTAACAAGTGAGGACCTCAACCATCTATTTTAATATTCCTTTGCTTTTTACTATGGGTAAGTATATAAACTGTTTTATTTCATATCATCTTTATTTCTTGTGTTTTAAGTGTGTTTTACATATCTTGTGTCTGTGTGTGTGTGTGTGTGTGTGTGTGTGTGTTACAAAGTGAGTGAGTATTAGTAACTTGTGATACTATTATTCCCTAAACCTATTCTGTGTACTTTATAAATTTGTCAAGACAACATATTTACCCATGTTACAGTTGAAACAGATTGACTTATGGCTAGAAGTGAAAGATAAATCCTATCTCTGTTATCTTCCTACAGCTGGAAAACTTCCCTTTAGACCTTTCTCATTCCATGGCAGGAGCATGGACCTGAATACATGCTACCAACTCGCCCCTTAATAAAACCATTTTTCCCCCACATTTGGATCTGTGCATCAGTCTAATAAAATTGCTGCTGTTTGTGTCATTAATGTTAATCAAACAACAAAAGACAAAATCACTCACTCATTTGACTGAATAACAAGTAATTTAATGAGAATTACTGTACGTTACAGTGAAGTCTGTTTTATTTTACATTTAGTTGCTTTATTCAGTTTTTAGTATTTCTTACTTGAATACTAGTGATAGACCTTAGTACTTTCCACACCCACATCTTTATCTCCACCACTTTTGAAAACAAAGTGACACTCTAAGCAAATAAATTAATGATTAATTCTCAATGTTAATTAAGCTTTAATTGAATATTATTTGCAAAGAGTATTTGAGTAATTGCAGTCAATTAGGATCAGAATTATCTTAATACAATGTTTTAGCAGTAATTGTAGTATGTTTGTTCCATGGATTTAAAATATGGACTGAAGTCAATCGTCTAGGTTGGAGAAGTTGGATAAAGGTGCATTCGCACAGAGCGATTTTATTGCTGCAAGTTGTCAGTACCCGTTCCTACTACTGGTTGCCATAGTAACATGGGTGGGGCACTTTTGACAACAAACCAGTTTTCTTGCCATTAAAATGAAACATTCTGGAGGGAGAGAGATCTTGTCTAAAACTAACCAGCGTATATATGCATCATATCCTGTGAGATGGAGAGGCAGTCTGGCAAAATCGCAAGTGGCAATTAGCTTAGCTTATGGCTGTAGCACGTTTAAAGCAAAATAATAATAATGAAACACACGCACTTTTTTTTTTTTTTTTTGCGCAATTGAGCAGAATCCCAGTGTAGCTCCTATCTCAGTAAATGAGCATCACCATCAGGGTGTCATTCACTATATTGTTCAATGGTGACCAGAAGCTGGACTGCATTTTTTTTGGCTGTGGCCTCTGCGTTTTGTGTCGGCTTGGTGCTGCTCATTCTGGGCACCGCAGCAATGACCGGCCAGACACTTCACCCAAGGTAGGAGCTACACTGGGATTTTGCTCGATTGCAACAAAAAGTGTTTCATTATTTATTTTATTATTTTTTTGTTTGCTTTAAATCCGCTAAGCTAATGGCTACTGTCGGAGTGGCACTGCTTCTGCTTGTGAGCACGTGTGGCTACAGATCATGTGTGCTCTTCTCTCTTCAGTCCCATTGGTAGTCGATGCACCAAGTCGCTCTAAATTTGCATAAAGTGAAACTTTTCTGAACTTTTTGAACTGAAGTTACTGGACATGGCCATATCCAGTTGGCAATAGTTGCTATTGCTCATGTCACCGGAAATTGGCAGCTCTCATTGAAAATGACTCGTCTCTGGTCGCATATGTGTGAAAGCTCCTTAAATTGATCTCTTCCCACCTTCCTTTCATGGGATGTGAGGTGGGATTTCCGACCAGCCGGTTTCACGTGCCCCCAATTAGGGGCATTATTTCCCACAGTTGCAACTTTAATTCTCTCACTTGTGAGTTTAGGCTGCATCTTATAACTGTGACTTTATGTATTTATTTTTACATTCATGACTTTAGAAGTCGCAATTTTTGTCATTGTGTCCATCCTTGCAACAGACCATGTAGAGCAGACTCGTGGCCCGGGGGCAAATTGCGGCCCGTGGAACGATATATTATGTCCCAAAAGCAGGCTCTTTGCAGCAAATGCCTGAAGTTTGACAATGTGATGTCTGACATTGTGAAATGCACTAACCAGATCAGATCCAGGGGCTTAAAGCACCGGCAGTTTTGCGCCTTTTTGGAGGAAATAGTCAGCATATGAGGATGTGCTCTACTTCACCGAGGTATGTTGGCTTAGCAGGAAGAGGTTGAGGTTTTTTGTGTTGAGAGCAGAAGTGCCAGTTTTGGCATAAAGCTTTGGATAAAAGCGTCTTCTAAATGAATAAATGTAAATGTAAGTGAAAGCCTTCATGGATAAGGATGGGATGGCTGTGCCTGTACTAAGTGATCCCAAATGGATAATGGACAGCTTTTCTGGTTGACATCACACAGGAGCTGAATGTACGGCACAAGAAGTTACAAGGCCAGGGCCAGCTTGTCAGTGATGCATATGACAATGTCAGAGCATTCTCCACAAAACTTGTTATGGAAAGCCCAGCTTTCTCAGACAAACCTCTGCCATTTCCCAGCATGCAAAGGCTCTCATGGATTCAGGCACACCATTCAGTGGTGAGAATATGCCGATAACATTGAAAGCTACAGGAAGAATTTGATCACAGGTTTGCTCCAAGGTTCTCTACTCTGTGCCTCTAGAACAGAGCCATCAATAAATAAAGACAGTGGACCAGCTTTGAGAATTCGTTGACGGGAAACCTATAAGCATAACTTCAGTGTTACCACTATTCAGGTGCAGACAATTATTATTCATGAATATTTTTATCACAGAAATACATTCAGAAAGGAAACACTCAAAATCTGGTGAAAACATTTGTTTGAATGTAGATTTTGGTATCATCAGCATAAAAATGATAATGGAGGCCAAGCGATTGCAGCAGATGCCAAAGAGGAGATGGATAAATATTGAAAAGTAAAGTGCCTAAAACTGATCCCTGAGGAACACCAGTGAGCACAGAGCTAGTGTCAGACCTGTAACCACCCATAGAAATAAACTGGGAACGGTCATTAAAATAGAATTAAACCAGTTTAAAACTGTCCCAGACACATCAAAAACCCTTTCAAGGTGGGTAAGTAAAAGACATTGATCCACAGTATGGTGGCTCTAAGATCAAGAAGAATAAGAATGTAAGTAGGTCCAGAATCAGAGACCATCAACAAGTCATTGGTAACTTTGACCAACGCCGTTTCAGTACTGTGAAATTTACGAAAACATGACTGAAGGGGTTCAAAGAAGTTATTCATTGTAAGATAATTACACAATTAAGAGGCAACAACAGGCTCAAGTATTTTCCCAAAAAACGGAAGATTTGAGATGGGACAAATTGAATAATTCAAATTATTCATGGGTGTCTGTGATGCTTCAAGAAAGGAAATTGTCCCTAACAATTTCTCTTTCTTATTTTTTTTGATAACAATTTTTATTGATTCTCATACACTTTTGTGAGAGTACTTTTTTTTAGAGTACAACAAAATATATCAATACAGAATCAACATTTTTTTTACCCCGACAACAGTTTACATATGATCAATTTACTTATCATTCATGTACATGTGATTTAATTACATATGATTCATTTTCATAAATCCATACAGAATCAAACTTTTAACCCCAGTAACACCCCCCCACAGGATTTATATATGATTCATTTATATATGATTCATTTACATGTAATTTTACATGTGGTTCATTTACACATGATTCATT
>JAFFST010048756.1:2303-14038 GCA_022414735.1 Noturus placidus
TATATATATAATATAATATAATATAATCACTATAATCCATCTCATATTTCAAGAACTTGTTGAAATGTTTGAATAAAATAAAATAATTTTGAGATTATTAGAAGGATAAATGGGGTTAAAAAAATGGGTGAAAAAATGGGGTTGAAAATTTTAGACCAAAAATATTTTACAGGAAACCATTATTATATATTGAAATTCTTTGCAATATAATAATATACAAATATATAATATAACAAATATAGAACAACATCTTATAAGAATAATCATTATTTTTTAACATCAGTCATCTTTGTTTGCAAGTCCTTAAAATGTTATAATTATGAAACCTAAAACGTAATAACTAAAAAATTATTTATCTTAAAAATGTAGCTTAAGAAAAGCTCAATTTCGAGCCTTATACAGTAGATGTGATACAATCTAGTATTGCTGTAAAATTATAGAATTATACAATTGAAATTTTAAAATATTTAAAATATACTGGAGCCAAACGTTAAACTATATCCGACTTGTATTTTTAAAGTCAGCAAGTACTCAATAATATAGTAAACAAATAAAATAATGAATAATATATTTAAATGAATTACTATGAATAAACAAATATCAACTTTTAGTGTTATTAATAAATATAATTGAACCCCAATGTGGTGTTACTCAGCCAAGCCATCTCTTATGGGTCGAGTGTGTGATGAAGTGCTAAACTGGTGGCTATAAGCTTCACTCAGTTATTAGCTACATAACTAATGTGTCAAGGCTTTTATGGCATAAAGGGGGAAACTGATATCATATTTTGATATCATTTTTGGCTAAACTTAATGAGAGCACACACACACACACACACACACACACACACACACACACACACACACACACACACTAATGACTAGGACCATGCTCATTAGGGCAAAATATGCCTGGAGACTCCCAAAATATCTAAAGTGAACATTAGAGTTTATCTCGCTCAAATCAGTGCTGTCGCACTACTGCTGCTCTACAAGCCTTTCTTTCTTTCTTTCTTTCTTTCTTTCTTTCTTTCTTTCTTTCTTTCTTTCTTTCTTTCTTTCTTTCTAAGAGAGAAGTAGACAAAGTCATCAAGTAGACTTGATTCAAGCATACAGAGAATCCAGGAATATAGAAACAATGAAAGCAGGAGTTCAAGAACCTAGGATCTAGTAGAGAAAGAGATTCAGAAAACTTTCAGAAGTTGTGTGTGTGTGAATGGGTGAATGAGACACTTTGGAACCGCTAAGGTTAAAAAAACAAAAAAAACAAAAACAATATATAAGTGCAGACCATATTTAAGGCATTTCGAAAGCAGGTAATGTGGAGAATCTAGAAATAGAAATCTAGAAACTAGGATACATGGATTCAGGCAATCTAGAAAGCAATAACCATGAAGTAAGAGAATATAAAGTTTAAAAGACAGGAAACTTGGAGTCAGGGAATGAAGAAAATATGAAATTTGCAGCTAAGGAATCTAGAAACCAGGAAAGACTTTATCACGGAATTTGAAATCCAGGAAACAAGGGCTGCATCAAAATCATGTACTGTGTTAGTACCTACTGCATTCGATTCAGTACCTACCACTCAGCCATTGATGCAGTATGTACTGATCATATAATTTCAATCTGGATTTACTAAATCCACCATGTTGGCATTGTCATGTGTCAGTCCTGCTGCCTTATGGGATAGCACAGTATCCGCAGTGTCCAGTGGGTCCATTTGGTAGAATCTTGGTGGAAGCAGTACGTCATCCGGGTATTGCTCGCGTACTGTTTTATGAATACTGAGAACTCGGACATACTACTCCAGTGGCATACTGCTTTTCATCTACTGCATGGTAGGGTAGACAAGAATTGAGGAATTGATGGAAAATGGAATCAAGGAATTGAGGAAACACAGAGTCTGTGAACCTAAAAAGAGGAAACATGCAGTTAGTCAATCTAGAAACCTCGATTTGTGGATTCGGGGAATCTAGAAAGCAATAAACATGAAGTAAGACCATCTATAATCTAGAAAACAGGAAACTTGGAGTCAGGGAATGGAGAACCATGGAATGTGAGGTCAAAGAATCTAGAAACAAGGAAACATCATGTCACGGAATCTAAAAGCAAGGAATACACCACATCAGGGAATCGAAAAGACAGGAAACATTGCATCAGGGAATCTAGATACCAGGAAACATTGTTTCAGGGAATCTAGATACCAGGAAAGGTGGAGAAAGGAAATCTAATCAACAGAAGTGTGGAGTCATGGAATCTAAAAACTAGGAAACTTAGAGTTAGTGAAAAAAAAAAAAACTATGGTAATCAAACATATTCTACATATATGGTAAATAGAGATTAGAATACATTCTAATCTCAAAGAAAGTTGTATTATTTTAAAACAGATATTTAGCTGATATAATGGAGAAAGATACAGGTGGACATGGTATCTTATAAAAGAAAAGTGAGTGTTGTGTTGCCTGTCGTTGTGAGATGCCTGATGGCTCTACTCGCTGTAGGAGTTGTGAGCTTTTGAACCAACAAAAGCGCAAACTTGTTGTGTAGTTGAATGATGTGTGTGAAACCATGGAGATCTTTGTGTTTTCCCTTTCCGTCTTTTCTTGTCCGAGCCTCTGCCTCTTCTCCCGACTGTCGCCATTGATTTTATTTTTCTCTCTTTTAATGGGGTAAATAAATTCTTCAAAGTGTTCATGCGCCTGGAGCAAGCGTCAGATCGCTGTATTTCAAAGTGGCGTGGCGCGTTTTTAAAACACGGAGCTCGGCAGGAGACGGGAGAAGACAAAGCTTACATCAGAGTGGAGCGACTTCAGCCTAGGTGGAGAGAGAGGATGAAAAACTTCACGTAGGTATGGAAGCCTTGTTTGACTTTAAGAGAATCAATACTTCCCCTAAGCTGGTAAGTCCATCTTTTGTAGCGTTGAGCGAGGGGAGGATTTTTCAGCCGTCCTTTATGGTTCTGCTGGAGGAAGAAGAGAAAGTACACAGTATCGAGTACAAAGACAGACACCAGGGGTCTTATATATTTACAGCAACAAGGTCTTTGACCTTGCTGTTCTGTTTACTACTTAGCAATGGACGCTTTATTTTCTGACCTAGACCAGCTCTTTAAATTTTATTCCTATATTATAGTAACATTTGTTGTTGTATTTTCATCTCAACTATGTGATGTAACTATGTAAAAATGACAGTATGTGGGGATATACTTTTGTTGCCTAAGTGAAAAACTATCAACAGTGGTCCTTAATGTTGAAATATAATGTATGTGTGACTGAATTCTAGTGGACTGTCAAAAGAGGACAAAAAAGCTGGTTTTATTTCTGCCTATAGTACATATACGTGCCTGTAAGTTAAGAAACCAAATGAGCTGGTCATATTTTATTTACTTGGCTATCCACCAAAAAATGTTAGCATGTACACATAACTCATTTCATTAGAATTCTTTATGTTTTTCCATACCTAGATCAGATTGTAAATGTAGAGTACTCTGAAAGTATTGGAACACCAAGGCCAATTTGGGTTTTTTTTCTATACATTGAAGAAATTTGGGTTTGAGATCAAAAGATGAACATGAGATGATAGATCAGAATATCAGCTTTCATTTTGTCATATTTGCATCTAGATGTGTTGAACAACTTAGAACATGGCACCGTTTGTTTGAACCCACCCATTATTTCAAGTGATCAAATATATTGGAACACGTGACTGGTTTCTTCAACGCTCTCAGAATGGTTCAGTCATCTACTGCTGTTGTTTTCCTTGGATGACCTGTTCCATGTCTGGTTGTTAGTACACCAAATATAGTGTTCTTTACTTTAATTTACTTCAAGATTTCCAATTATTTTGCGCACCTAAAAATTGGGTAGTCTGATACAAAAGGTGCTATGTTTTCTGTTGTTTAACACATGTAGATGTAAATACCAGGAAACAAAAGATGAAATATAAAACCCTCGTTGCAGGTCCATCTTTTGATTTCAAACCCGAATGTCTTTGGTGTATAGAACAATCAAATGAATTGGCCTTGCTGTTACATAGTTTTGGAGGGAACTATAGGCGGTGCATCTTTCAAGTGGAACTGGAGTGACAGTTTTGTTACTTTTGGGGGTATCCTGGCACTTTTCTTGTGGTTCAGACAAAAAAAAAAAATTAGTTCAGCAAAGTCTTTCATTTTCAGAACTATACATAGTAGAACATGTCAAAATAACAGTGAAGGGTTTTGTGAAGAGTGAAGAGCTTTCCAGATCACAATGCAGATGTCTTAATGGATTTCATCCTCTAGGTTCTCTACCTTGGCACATTTAATTTAATGGAGTTTACTCTGAGTTGTAGTTTACTGGGGACCACAACATGATCAGATAGTTTTGAAGACATGATGAATTTTCCAGAAAAGGTTTCAATTAAAAAATAAATAAATAAATAAATAAAAAAAGTTTCTTTTTAAATTTGCTTCATTGGATGTTCTCACATTTTTACAGTTGTCCCATCAGGACTGTCAGTCATTCTTTACTTTAAAGACATAAGCACATTCTAGGTATCTTTTTATCATGACTTAGAGACAGATGCAAGTGCAGATAAAGAGTTTAATAACAAAGAAAATAAACACAAAAGAATCTATGAAAATGTGGAAAAACACTAAGGCAAAGAAAATACATTGTGGTTGCTGGGAACTGTAGTCCAGATTTCCTTCTCTGATATTAAATGACAGAACCCCCAAGAGGCGCTATTCTGGCAGGCTCTTTAAATATCAGAGGGGCAGGTATGAGGTTGGGTTGAAGAACAAGAGGGGGAAGCAATGTTCCCCATGAAGCAAGAGGGGGGACCAACGCTCTCCGTGAGGTCTGAGGGGGGAGCAAAGTTCTCTGCAAGGCCAGAGGGGGGAGCAAGGTTCTCCACGAGTCCAGAGGGGGGAGCGATGTCCTCCGTGAACAGGAAGAGGGAGAGATATATGGCGTGAAGCAAATAAAATGAGCATCTTCAACTGAACAGGATGACTGAGCAGCATCCTCAGCTGAACAGGAAGAGTTCCTCAGCTGAGTGGCGTTCTCTGTTGACTCGGCACACTGTACAAGATCCATGGTAGGGGAGCAAGGGTGGGAAATGTTTCCAGCCTGGTAGGAAGGCTCCCCTTTGGCATACCCCATGATGTCAGAGTACAGAGTACGTTGAGCTATTCCCGAGTGGCTTTAATTAGGGAATATTTCCCTTCATTCTCCCACCTCAGTTTCTCCCTTTCATACAGGGCTTCTTGGAGCCTGAAAAATTCTATACAAGTTCTTTTGTTCTGTCACAATTTAGAGGATGCAAGTGCAGATACTGAGTTTAATAACAATGAAAACAAGCACAAAAGAAACTAGGAACATGTCCCTGTACGCCTGTCACATTTCTTTCTAATTAATAAAAAAAAACATTTAAGACTAAAAGACAGTATTTTTCTAACTTTAAATCCAGTCCCTCCAGGATTTTGCGACTGCAAAAATTAACACTAAATTAAGTAAATTCCACAATATTCGGAGGAGCTTCCATTTTTTTAAATTACTGCATATTTGGGCCTGCTTTGATTCACGTGTTCAAACAAAAGTACACCTAAAAGGTCTTATTTACCAACAGACATCACTGTGAAAGACCGTGCAAAACAATTTCATGCGATTCAAATAGTTTTCTGCAAAAAAAAAAAAAAAAAGCACAAAAACCTCTGCTAGTTGATTCGCAATAAAAAAAAGCAACAAAATTAAGCCGCAACAATCACAAAAAACTCAGCGAAATCTTGTACGGACCAAAAATATGACTCTATTTAATTTTTTCATCACACCTCTAGGAACAGATGCCATGGCAAATTTGCATAGATTCAAATGATGGACGGCATTTTAGTTGGGTTTTGTCCAATGTCCTACGAATTAAGTCGTAAAAAAAAATATGTATATTTTGATTAATAACTCCACCCCCAACCCTATCTTACCTGTGTAACTGTTCAGACAATTTAAGTTGTGCAACTGGTTACAAATTTATAAAAAAAGGAAAATCACTGCTCTGACTAAAGATAGAGTCCTTGAGGAGTTTCTACTTTTTTTTTAAATTTCTTTTTTCAGCTGTCCTTTTGATGATTCTCCTGATATTGTTATTAGAAAAATGAAAATAAAAATGAAAAATGAAAAAAAAAAATTATATATATATATATATATATACATATAGTGGTTTAAGACTTTTTTTATATTTTAGATAAAGCACAGCAGCATTCCGAATGATGTGAAGTATTCTACTCCAATTAAATACATTGCATTTATTAAATACATATTACATTTATTGATTAATGAAATAGAATAAATACATTTATTGATTAATGAAATTATTAACACATTGATTGATTTATCTGAAGCACATATAAGGGTTAAAATCTCAAATAAATAAATAAGCAAATAAATAAAATAAAAACTCCTAAAACCAAAACACATAAAAACAGATATTTGCTAATGAACCATGGATTTAAAGCACTGACATGCTCATGACAGCAACGTTTTTACATGAATGCATGCATGTATTTTTTTTCTAATAAATAAGAATACATAGGAGTCAAAGTATGATTTTTTTTTTTAACACAGAAATTAGATTCAAAACACTCATGCAAAGCATTTTCACATATTTATTTATTTATTTTCATGAAGAGCACACATGATATAAAATCCAAAGTAAGAAACACACACACACACACACACACACACACACACACACAGAAAGAGAGTGCACACACAGTTGTTAACAATCCATGGCTTCAAACCGTTGAAACAAGGCACAGCGCAAATCTTTTTCACATGACAACCCTTAAAATAACACCTTAACAAAGTGCACAGCTCCAGGTTTTCTTATCCACACACACACACACACACACGCACACACACACACACACACTTGCACACTAACCTGCCTACACATGCTCTGAAAGCAAACAGCTGTCTGTTCTATAGGTTAGCGTGACACTATATTTAGCCTACGTGGTGCATCCTCCCTGCTCAATTAGGAAGTCTTTTTCTTCTGCACCTCTCCTCTCCTCCTGGCTTCCCTGAATGCATGAAGGTGTGAAGAGCGGGATGAGAGCAGGGTGAGCTCCACTCCTCCGTTTGGCAGGTCTGTTCCTGTGTCTCTTCACACCTCCACTTGTCTCTTTGTGCAAGAACTTAGGCAGGTGCAGTGCTTCAAAAACTCTCCCTTAACGTCAGGAGTCCTTGGAAATCTGTCCACTTTGCAATAGCTTTAAATGTGCATTGCTTTCTTTTTCTCTTTAATTGCTTCTGTGTGTGTGTCATGTGAGATTCCTTACAGTAATTATGAATGAAAAACAATCCACGTGAAACTGGATGTGTGATATGAATTCAAATCACAATGGTTAATGATTGTCTTTACACCAGTGTACCTTTTACAGTTAGATGTTTTTCTGAAGCACTTATAAGCATCACACACGCTAAGATGCAACTATATGTGAAAACCTTTGAGATGGTGAAATATTAATTTCTATTGTATACACCGATCAGCCACAACATTAAAACCACCTGTCTAATATTGTGTAGGTCTCCCCTTGTGCTGCTAAAACAGCTCTGACCTGTCAAGGCATGGACTCCACAAAACCTCTGAAGGTGTGCTGTGGTGTCTGGCACCAAGACATTTATAGCAGATCCTTTAAATCCTGTAAGTTGTGAGGTAGGGCCTCCATGGATTGAACTTGTTTGTTCAGCAGATCCCACAGATGCTTGATTAGATTGAGATCTGGGAAATTTGGAGGCCAAGTCAACACCTTGTATACATTTTCATGTTCCTCAAACAATTCCTGAACAATTTCTGCACTGTGGCAGGGCGCATAATCCTGCTGAAAGAGGCCACTGCTATTATGGAATACTGTTACCATGAAGGAGTGTAATTGGTCTGCAACGATGTTTAGGTAGGTGTTACGTGTCACTGTAACATCCAAATGAATGCCAGGACTCATGGTTTCCCAGCAGAAAAATTCCCAGAGCATCACACTGTCTCTGCGACTTTCCTTTTTCCCATAGTGCATCTTGGTGCCTATGAGCCGGTTGACCTCTGACACAATCATCTAGTCAACACAATTTCGCCCTTGTAAAAGTCGGTCAGTTCCTTATACTTGCCCATTTTTCCTGATTCCAACACATCATCTTCAGGGACTGACTGTTCACTTGTTGCCTAATATATCCCACCCCTTAACAGGTGCATTGTAATGAGCTAGTCAGTGTTTGTTTAATAAGTGTAATAAGTGACATTTCACCTGTCAGTGGTTTTAATGTTATGGGTGATTGGTGTGTATATGTAGTTCTGAAAACTACAGAATTTCCTCAACATAAGTGAAAAAGGAGAAAACTATGTTTAAATATTTGATCCCAATGACACTGTCTGTTTACTAATTGAATCTTCATTTAACCTAATATGTACACTAATAATATACTTTTCTGCTCACCTGGTTGTAACGAGGGGCGATGTGACTTACAATAGAATATTTGTCAGCTCACAGCAGTCTGGACATTCTCTGACCTCTCACATCAATGAGACGTGTCCACATGCAGAACTGCCTGATATTGTTTGTTTTGTCTGTCTCGATTAATAGATCTTGTATAGTAGCATTACTTATATTGTTCTCTGCTTGATATCACTTTGCTTGTATCTCTCATTTGTAAGTCGCTTTGGATAAAAGCGTCTGCTAAGAGAATAAATGTAATGTAAATGTAAATGTTTTACCTGAAATCCCA
This sequence comes from Noturus placidus, assembly GCA_022414735.1. Classification (NCBI taxonomy): domain Eukaryota; kingdom Metazoa; phylum Chordata; class Actinopteri; order Siluriformes; family Ictaluridae; genus Noturus; species Noturus placidus. The sequence goes on from JAFFST010048756.1 coordinate 11,053, forward strand.
AGTGATCAACACCACCTGAAATATTCAATCCAACGACCACGAGATCACATGATTTCCTCATTCTGATGTTTGATGTGAACATTAACTGAAGCTCTTAACCTGTATCAGCATGCCACATGATTGCATTGCATTGACTAAGGTGTACAGGTGTTCCTATTAAAGTGGCCGGTGAGTGTGCAAGTGTGCAAGCTGTTGCTTGTCTGGTATATTGGCTTCTTGTCATGTTTGAGTGTCAAGAATTGAGGTGGGCCTGTTGAGTGTTTCCCAGCAGTGGGCATTATGAGGAAAAATACATTTCTCTCCATTATACTTACTGTAAATATGAAACATGGCTGACTCTCTCTCTCTCTGAGCTTGTTTGGCACAGAGGGAGATGAGAACTGACATGGACCACACAACCCACATCCAAGCGCAGCTGCAGCCCTTCGCTGTGTGTGTGTGTGTGTGTGGGTGAATAATGCATGTTCTTTAGTACCTGTAGTGTGAATTTCTACATTTATATATCTCTGTTTTTGTGTGTGTGTGTGTGTGTGTGTGTGTGTGTGTGTGTGTGTGTGTGTGTGTGTGTGTGTGTGTGTGTGTGAGTGTGTGTGTCCTCGTAGGAGTTCCAGGGCAGTAAGAGAGGCGGTAAGCAGCTCACCCTGCTTGGGCGGCCGAAAGAGATGTGTGTGTGTGTGTGTGTGTGTGTGTGTGTGTGTTCAAAGAGGTGCATATCTTTACGCCCGGAGCCGTTTTCTATCCAGGCCAACTGAATCCCTTAAACAGGAGACACAGTTCAGGCAAGTGAGATAATCAACCAAATCAACCGTGTATCTCTCTTTCTTGCTCTCCCTCTCTATCTGTCTGTCTCTCCATCCATGTTTCTCTCAGTGACTCTCACTGTGTTTCTCTCACTTTTTCCATCCCTCTGCTTTCGAAGTGGGTGTCTCTATCTCTCTCCATCTCTCTCTCACTGTGTATCTCTCTGTCTTTGTCTCTGTTCTACATCTCTCTCTCCATCTCTCTCTCTATTTGTAATTCTCTGTATTTGAGACTCGCTCTATATGTACACATCTCTTTCTGTCTATATTTCTCTCTTGCATTTTTGGTTTTCTCAAAATGTCTCCATCAGTGTCTCTCTCTTTCTACATCTCTCACGCTCTACATTTCTCTAACGTTCTCTGTCTGTCTGTATGTCTTTGTCCAGCTATCCCTCCATGTCTCTCTCTCTCTCTCTCTCTCTCTCTCTCTCTCTCTCTCTCTCTCTCTCTCTCATCGTCTCATTTGCTGACCCGAGCAGCACCAAGAGAATTGTATAAAGCAATTGGACACACGGGCCCTCTCTGTCTCTCTCTCTCTCTCTCTCTCTCTCTCTCTCTCTCTCTCTGGGATTGGCAGCACGGGTTGACCTGTGTAGCACCTTGCCCAGGACAGATGGCATGGTGGGGGGAGTGGGCATGCTCCGATCTGCCAGAACAATCTGCCGGCGCAGGTGTGGGCTAATTGTCTGCTGCCTCGTCAGAGATCTGCACACACACACACACACACACACACACACGTGCCAACGCTACCTGAGTGGAAACAAATATCTTCATTTAGCCCTTCTTCACCCAGGGAACCCAGAACCCCCACCCCCAACACACACACGCACACATGCGCACACACACACATGCGCACCCGCACACACTTTTTGGAGCTGGAAAACACACACAGAGACGATGGTACAGCGTAGAGGAGGACCGCAGAGACAGTGTGGGACAAGCACATCTTTGTCAATTAGAAATAAGACAGCACTGTGCTTGTGCTGCGCATCTTCATCACAGCTGCATATGGAAAAGACACAGAGGACAACACACACACACACACACACACATACACACATATTACAAAATCACTTGTCTTATCCTTTTGCTAGTCCTCAATTAATGAGCATTTATACATACTGTACAGTTTCAGAATCTTTTAAGGAATGAGGAACATGACAATGAAGTTACCGTACATTAAAAGTATGTGTTGTTCTCAATGGTACAGTGCTATGATTTAAGAGGAATAAAATACTTCCTGACTTAATCACAACTTGGACAAAAATTAACTTCAGGTTAATAACAGTAACTCTGCTTATAACTCACTCCATCCTATTGTTGATTGTTTTCCTATAATCCTATAAGCACTTCCTGAAATGTTCTATTCCTTCGCTACATAATCCTCAGACTGTAGCTCCACTGCCAAAGTAAAGAAGCAAAGATCTGAATTTGAAAACTTGGGTTGAGTTCACTTTTGGTTTAAGTGCCTAACAGAACCTTATGGAAGATGCTAGAACCTTCTAGAACCTTGTGATTCATAGTACAACAACGTAATAGTAACCGTAGGGTACCACTGCGCCAACACACTGACACTAATACCAAGTATGCTCAACTGCTTACGTGTTTTCTGTCTTCTTATCACCACTGTACTGAATTTTCAGCGCTCTCTCTCTCTCTCTCTCTCTCTCTCTCTCACACACACACACACACACACACACACACACACACACACACACACACAGAGTGTAGTGTAAATAGCAAATGCCATGTTTTCTCTCTGTCAGGCTCCATCAGAATCTGTGCATGCATCACTAAAGGAACCGAGTGATCAACGGCGATCCACTCATTCCTGTGGAGATCTAAAGCTGACGACTATCTAGATTTCAGGCCTCATCGCTAATAGTAAATACTCAGGGCGTTCCTCCATCTCTCCCTCTCCTCATCCTCCTCTCCACTCCTCTCCATCTGTCTGCACTGTGACCTGCTTCTGATCGGGTTCATTAGTTTGAGCTGTGCGCTGTCCTCTGTGTGTTTTACTCAGAGGGAGGCTGATGGGAAATCTTCCTACGGGAGCTACCGCTGCTCCGCTAACACTGCAGGATGTATAAACCACACACACACACACACACACACACACACACACACACACACACACATATATGTGCATATATATGATCAGAATCTGACATAGATGAGGTATCTTT
>JAFFST010048756.1:17830-45491 GCA_022414735.1 Noturus placidus
CCCTAAGTTGCCCCCAATGGCAAGCTAGCACCTTGCATGGCAGCTCTGCTACCATTGGTATGTGAATGTGGTCTCATTAGTAAGTCACTTGTAAATGTAAAAATTATATTTCTGTAAAGCTGCTTTGAGACAATGTACCATTGTAAAAAGCAATATACAAATTGATTAATTATTATAATGAATTAATGCACTTAATGCAGTAGTTCACCATATAACATTACCTTTTAGCATAGTTTACCTTTTAGATGAGTGATCTTTTAGCCTAGTTTACCTATTAGCCTAACTTTATGTTAGCTAACTTTTACCCTAGTGTACTGTTTAGCCTACCTTTTACATAAGCTATTTTTTTTTTTTATATTAGTTTAGCTTTTAGCCTACATTGTACATTAGCTAAATTTTAGTTTAGTGTATATTTAGCCTGCCTTTGTTGGTATTTTAGCCTACCTTAGTTAGCATATATTTTAGCCTACCTCAGTTGGTAGAGCGGGTTGTCCACTAATCGTATGGTTGGTGGTTCGATTCCCGGCCCGGATGACTCCACATGCCAAAGTGTCTGAACACTAATTTGCCCCTGATGGCAAGTTAGCGCCTTGCATGGCAGCTCTGCTACCATTGGTGTGTGAGTGTGTGTGTGAATGAGACACAGTGACACGCTTTGGATAAAAGTGTGCCATTTAGCTACTTTAAGTCACTTAGTTTTCTGAAAAAAAAAAAAAAAAAAAACAACAACAAAAAAAAAAACATGGCACATTTTAGTTATTATTTTGGTATGTAGGCTAGCTAATATAGTGCCCTCCTCTAATATTATCTAATATTACCTTGGTAATAAAAGAAGGCTGTGAAAAAAAATCTTTATTGTTTAACCTTTTGATCTTTTATTTAAAAAAATCACAAAATGTGAATTTTTTTTTTTTATATAAATATCAAAACTTTATTAAATATAGGTGTGCAACTATTATAGTCAATACTTTGTCAGGCATTATAAGAGATTTCAGGCATTATAGGCATTATCAGGCATTATAGGAGAATACTCAAGATATTTATCTTGGCAAAGAGCGGTAGAGTATACTCCTATAATGCCTAATGAGGTTGTAAAATACATGGTAAGGGATATGAGACCAATCCGCCATACTAAATCTCTCCAGATCCTTCATATAATGCGATCCATGCTGGTGGACTCTCCTCTTCAGTTCACCCCAAAGGTTTTTTTATGGGTTTCAAGTCAGGTGACTGGGATGGCCATTGCATGGCATGGCCTTGATTTTGTGGTCAGTGAACCATTTTTGTGTTGATTTTGATGTATATTTGGATCATTGTCCTGCTGGAAGATTCACCAACGGCCCATTTTAAGCATTCTGACAGAGGCAGTCAGGTTTTCATTTAATATCTGTTGATATTTGATAGATTCCATGATGCCATTTTTCCTAAGTAAATGTCCAGTTTCCTCTAGCAGAAATAACAGCCCCAACAGCCCCACCATATTTAACTGTGGGCATGAGGTACTTTTCCATATGGCTACCTCTCTGCGTGTTCCAAAACCACCTCTGGTGTTTATTGCTAAAAAAGCTCTGGTTTTTGGTTTCCTCTGACCATAGAACCTTATCCCAATTGAAGTTCCAGTAGTGTCTGGTAAACTGAAGATAATTGAGTTTTTTTTGGATGAGAGTAGAAGCTTTTTTTTTTTTGCATTGCACTGCCAACAAAAGTGAGTACACCCCTAAGTGGCAATGTCCAAATTGGGCCCAATTAACAATTTTCCCTCCCCGGTGTCATGTGGGTTGTTAGTGTTATATGGTCTCAGGTGTGAATGGGGAGCAGGTGTGTTAAATTTGGTGTCATCACTCTCACACTCCCTCATACTGGTCACTGGAGGTTCAACATGGTACCTCATGGCAAAGAATTCTCTGAGATGGCCTAGGCTATAAGAAGATTGCCAAAACCCTGACACTGAGCTGCAGCACGGTGGCCAAGACCACCGGTCTAACAGCGGTCTAACAGGACAGGGTCCACTCAGAACAGGCCGCGCCATGGTCCACCAAAGAAGTTGAGTGCACATGCTCAGCGTCATATCCAGAGGTTGTCTTTGGGAAATAGACATATGAGTGCTGCCAGCACTGCTGCAGAGGTTGAAGGGGTGGGGAGTCAGCCTGTCAGTGCTCAGACCATACGCTGCACACTACATCAAATTGGTCTGCATGGCTGTCGTCCCAGAAGCAAGCCTCTTCTAAAGATGATGCATAAGAAAGCCCACAAACAGTTTGCTGAAGACAAGGAGACTAAGAATTACTGGAACCATGTCCTGTGGTCTGATGAGACCAAGATAAACTTATTTGGGCCAGATGGTGTCAAGCGTGTGAGGAGTAAAAAGACAAGTGTGTCTTGTCTACAGTCAAGCATGGTGGTGAGAGTGTCATGGTCTGGGGCTGCATGAGTGCTGCGGCACTGGGGAGCTACAGTTAATTGAGGGATCCATGAATGACAACATGTACTGTGACATACTGAAGCAGAGCATGATTAGTATGCAGTATTCCTGCATGATAACGACCCCAAACACACCTCCAGGATGATCACGGCCTTACTAAAGAAGCTGAGGGTGAAGGTGATGGACGGGCAAAGCATGTCTCCAGACCTAAACCCTATTGAGCATCTGTGGGGCATCCTTAAATGGAAGGGGGAGGAGCACAAGGTCTCTAACATCCACAAGCTCTGTGATGTCATCATGGAAGAGGACTCCAGTGGCAACCTGTAAAGCTCTGCTGAACTCCATGCCCAAGAGGGTTAAGGCAGTGCTGGAAAATAATGGTGGCCAGACAAAATATTGACACTTTGGGCCCAATTTGGTCATTTTCACTTAGGGGTGTACTCACTTTTGTTGCCAGCGGTTTAGACATGAATGTCTGTGTGTTGAGTTATTTTGAGGGGACAGTAAATTTACACTGTTACACAAGCTGTACACTCACTACTTTACATTGTAGCACAGTGTCATTTCTACAGTGTTGTCACATGAAAATATATCATCAAATATTTACAAACATGTGAGGGGTGTAGTCACTTTTGTGAGATACTGTAATTAGGATCAATGATCAGATATAAATTGACTGAAGAATTGACTGCTATATTTACATTATTATTATTATTATTATTATTATTATTATTATTATTATTATTATTGTTGTTGTTGTTAGTGTTTTATAGGTCTTTTTTTTCTCTTTCATAGTGTTACACTGAAGCAATATTTGTATTTCTGTCTGCTTGGTCCATTTTGTGTCTACAGTGTAGTGATTGAGTTATCTTCTTGTACTCTCTGGACAAACTTGTCATAGCCAGGCTGAGTATTTGATGTGGACTGTGTATTTTGCACTCCCTCAAGAGTCATCTTGAAGAAAAAACAAAACAAACCAAAACAAAACAAACAATAAAAAAAAATCCTATCAGCTTCACAGTCGCTTGTTGCTCTTTCTCACTCTTCTCCTCCTCCTGATGTGGTGTGTATTCTCTCTGCTCCTCAGCTCATGGGAGAGACGGCTTCGCTCTGTCACACACTAAAGTTAGTCAGGACGGGCTGCCAATCTTGTCTCGAGGACCGGCAAGAATATCGAGCGGAATTAAAAGGAGTCTGTGGTGTATCTGAGGTCTAGCCTTCTGCATGAATAATATTCAAATAAGCCTGGAACGCCTCATGGGTGTTGAATTTGAACGATTTATTTTTATATATTTATCTATATACATTTTGTGATTTAAGGAATTTGTAAGAATTTGTAAGAATATATAGTCAGAGTTGGGGAAATTATATTAATAATATATAAAGTTCTGCTAGGTACACTCCAAGCTACAGTATGTAGAAACATAACTGCGTAGAAGCTACATAGAAAATGTATGTTTATTCTGGGAGGAGATTTAAGTTAATTTAATATTTTTGGAAGGAATCCAGTGTCAGAATGTACCAAAGCTGTAACTTTATCTTTTCTGCCTTTGGAAAGTCTCCAGGACTTACTTGGTAACATGATGACAAACTGAATTTTTTTTGTCTTATTAACTTTATAGCTGCTATCACCTAACCGACAGCATGTTTTGCGGATGCTCCACAACATTAAATGTAATTATCTCTTTCTCTCTGTTCAGTGACTAAAGAGTGCACTTACACTGTGAATGCACTTTTCATCAGGGAGAATAGTTTGCACATTTTCTGGTCAGCACACATTGAACCACAACACTATGTGATCGTCTTTATCCAGTCAACCAGAGGTGACAAGCCGCCCACTGCTAATTCCTGAAGTGATCTGTTGTGTACTGTATCTGTAAGTTGAACCCGACGACACCTGTCATTTCCATCAATCTTCCTCCACGTAGGAACAGGAAAGTGGCTCGATGCAAACCTGCTATTCCCCTGTCATTGGGTGTCAATTCAAGCAAATTGTTATCTGTCTTTTAGAGTTTATAAAGCAAATTGAGCCGAAATATTCAAAGTTTTCACCCTCTGCTCAAACGAAGCTTTAGTAAAAAGTGAATAGAAATTGTCATCTGTCAAGAAAAACACATGATAAAAAGGTTTTGAAAATGAACTCTCCCTCACACTTAAACGGTGCATAAATTATCACTCATTCAAGGCGATCTCCATCGGATGTCATTCTTTATGTCAGAGCCTAGCAGGTAGCAGTCAAGCTAACGAGTCACTGCAAAGATGGGCACCGCTATAAACTGTCAGCGTGACATTTCATTTGGGAATTCATAGTCTGTGATTTTATGACGGCCTCGTCCATCTCAATGAAGGATGCTTCGTGATCTCATAGCGAGGACTTCAAGAGCTTGAGGCAGTCCTGGCGAAAACACAGCCATAATCTTTCACTGGCTCTTTTGTGTCCAGTGCTTTCAATTTCGCCAAGAGTGATGTGTGAGATTTGGAAAGGAGTTCAAGGAATCTTTACACTGTATGATTTTTGGCCTGAAAATTATATTCGTAAAATTATTTTTTGATCGGTGGTCTTAGAGCACAGGATGTGACTGGCAGGTGATTTAGTCCCATCGTGACCAAAGACCAACAAAGTTCTGGCTGTGTCAGAAAATTGAAATTAAAGTCTGAGTGTGATGGCTGCTACATCACTCATCTAAAAGCCACCAATTGGAGGACAGCATAGGATTATGCAAAACTCATGGGATCATTACAGTAATATGCCAGTAATGGCAGCAGCAAAACATCAATGAAATGTATGGGCTTCGAAAGCAGAACAGAAAGAATCATTTTATTTGATCATATGTCTATTGGTAGAGGAGAACACATTGTTAGAGACATTTGTCCAAGGTTATACAGTGTGGAAAGTGTTAATCTTTCTATATTAGCATAGACTGATGAAACAGCTGTGTCTAAAGCCCTCTTTTTGAGAATATTCTAAATGACAAAAAGATAAGTGTCTTGAAGTTAGGAATACGCCATGATTATCTTATAGGGATTGGTATTAGACCAAGATCATTGCTACTAAGGAGATTATGATTTTACAAACATGTCAGGTTTTGCTACAAAACATATTAATGGTCCCCAATTACCATAGCAAATTGTTTTGTACACTTGCCCTAGTCAAATGGTCTTCCGTGCTTTTGCAAATTCAAGTTGAAAAAGGGGTGGATTTAGAGTTTGTTTCTTTCTCTATGACTTTCTCCATGTGAAATGGAACCAAACTGAACCACATTCATTAGAATTTGTACAAATTTATCACGAGATCAAGTTGGCCAGGGGGAGCTTGTGCAATTTCAAGGCCCAACAGAAAGGTTTACTATTTGCCTCGTCTGTTGCAAACTGAACATTTCTTCCTCTTGGTCCAGTTCTTATTTGCTGTTAATGACATTCATCCATCTCAGTGTACCGTAGCACAATTGACTGATTACAACCAGGAAATCCATCCATCCATCCATCTTCAACCACTTACTCCTTTATCGGGGTCACGGGGGAACCTGGAGCCTATCCCAGGGAGCATCGGGCACAAGGCGGGGTACACCCTGGACAGGGTGCCAGTCCATCGCAGGGCATGTCTTTGGACTGGGGCAGGAAACCGGAGTACCCAGAGGAAACCCCTGACATACGGGGAGAACATGCAAACTCCGCACACACGGCCCTGGCGGGACTTGAACCCCAGACCCTGGAGGTGTGAGGCGGACGTGCTAACCACTAAGCCACCGTACACCCTACAACCAGGAAATAGTTAGTGAAATTTTAAATGTTCTCTATAGACTCAATTTCAAAAAGGTATTGCTTAAATGCCATCACACATATGAGCATCTCTGTTCTCGTCACCTTTCATCCCTGACCCTAGGCACTACAGGGAATATGTTCTGGCCAATAATTCATCCCAAACCAAATGTTTACACCTGTTAGTGCTCCCACACCAGATACAATATTGACTCAGGATCTGTTGAATCCGCGATCATTTAGCACAAATTACAGCTGGCATGTGGCTATCACTGCTGCACTGGAATCGGCACTTTTAGGAAGAAATGGAAGAACAACAGTATAAATCAATAGAGTCCAGGGCTCAGTGGAGTAGCGGACACCCTGGTGAAGGCGCAGGGAGATGCGACAGCTTTTTAATAAGACCCACCATACCTCCAATCAATGCAAAACACCCCCATCTGCTCTCGAATCAATGTGCTATTTTGATTTTTTTTTAATCGGAGGTGGGCCGCAGGAGGTGCTATTGAGAAACACCTGCTCCTTCTCGGTTTTGCGAGACTGTGCATCGCCTGTTTTTGTGGTATAATTGCACGCCTGAGACGAAGTCAAAAGCAAAATTTACACCAACAGGTGAATGCTGGCGGCGCCACTAGCGAGTCTGATGGACGACACATCTGCGTGGCGCCTCAATCGAGTCATTGGTGACATTCGGGCCACAGAATGGAAGGCGTGTATTCGCGGGCACAAAGGCGGTGTGAACGGCGTACACAGTGCATGCTTGTTCGTGAGTATTCCAGATGTTAGTGCGGATAGTGACGCCCTCATAAATGTGCATCAATGCGTTTCTGTTCACTAAGAGGAACCCCTTGTGTCAGAAGAGACAGCGAGAGGAGTGTGTGCATGTGTGACACAGGGACACATCAGCTCCTCAATCGCGCCTGTTTAAGAGACAGAAAATGTGTTGTAGGGATGTAACTGAATACGAATACATTATTTAAAATGAACAGATAATGCATTCTAAAAGGATCCAAATACAGATACAACTGAGGCGCGCTATTCATTTTATTAAGAAAGTTTAGACTGCAAACACATTGGACATGTGCTGGAGGTTTTTACTTTCATATGGATCAACAAGCGAATGGTCAGGTATGAAGTGAGTGATTATTGTTATGAACAAACAAAGGCCACATTTGTTCATTCAACCTTAGTATTTACCTAGCAAAGTAGTTGCGCTTTAAATTAGACTACTAGTTTGTTTATGTTTTGGGACATAGTACCATCAGAAAATATCACAGGCAAGTGTAGTCAACAATAACAAATGCATGGCTCGGATTTGAAAAAGATCTTATCTCTAGTTGTAGCCTATTATGAACTGGAGTGATGTAGCTGAGGTTGACGAACTGTCAGAGGCAGAATACATACACTGTGCTGACATTTGTACTCCTTGGGTGTTTCCGGTGGAATAATGGGAGATTCGTGTTGAAAGTTTTTGTTAGGCCACACCCACTTTGTAGTAAATGAGTGTAATGCAACATTCATATATAAGATCAAACATTCTATATATTTTGAAAACGAGATAAATGCCATGGACAAAGCTAGTGAATGGCATGACATGCCCTGAGAGTAAGTGACCTTGTCAGATAATTAATTTTACCCTGATTCCTCTCTTAATCGCTCTTTCCTTCTCCAGGTCTTCCTCTCATGGTATTGATGTCAGTCACAGAGCTCCAGCACTCTCAGGTAAGACTAACGGCTGCCTTGTTGCATGTGAATCATTTATCTTCTCTTGCCTGATGATTGGAGCACAGCGGGTGATACCCACAGACAATAATTCGGCCCAATCGGCCCTCTTTACACTCCCCACCATTACAAATGCCAGTCGATGATCATGCAATAGAGCAATCGACTCACTGGGCCATGTTTCCAAAGCCCCCGTTAACCACATCCACATAGCTTCACTCAGTTGCAAGAATTTCCTTTGGATATACAAGACAAAGCAGAATGACTGTATAAACCTAGAGAAATAAAATAAAATAAACCAAATTTATTTTTTTTTAAATCAAAAAGCATGAAAAATCTTTTTGGTCATTGCCCTATATTGTTTCAGTTCAATGTACTTTTGTTTTATTTACTCATTATGATCATTATTCTATAATATAGATTTTTTTTTAAATGTAAACCAAAATAAAGTAAAGTGTATCTTTTCAAATACACTTTATGGAAGCAATGTATCCCTGTGTGTTCACTTTTTATGGTGAAATCTTAAAACATTGTTTCATACATTTGCCTGTAGTTTTTAAAAATACATATTATTTGTTTGTTTGTGTATTTATGTTGCATTTTTTGTGCATACATGTTTTTAAACATTTCACTTAAAAAGGGTCTGCAATTTTTTATTTACATTTTTAATACAAAGTAAGCAAGAACAAATATTTGAAAATAAGATTTATAAAGACTTGCAGAAAGTGTATGTATATATATATATATATTTATTTATTTATTTATATTTATTATTATTTTTTTTTTCAGAAAGTAAATTATTAAAATATAATCCACTATACAGATCTCATAATGGCACTTCTGTAAAACCTCAGCGTGATCCTGCGAGGCCATTTGCTGTCCCGCATACACACGCAGCATATGATATTGATGGCTGGAGAAGATGTGGCATTTAATCAGGCTTATTGATCGGGGCAGACCCGTTCTGACGTAATGATCGAAAAAAAAAGGCCAGTCGAACATCTGGACTCTCACACCACTCCCAAACACACCTACTGCAAACACTGTGTGCTTCCTTCCGCTCAATACAGGATTCAGTCACTCCAAACCACTGGGAAAAAGCTTTCAGTGCTTTTCCTCCGACTGTTTCCTGGAGCGATTACATGTTTCTTAATGAAAAGATGCTGTGTTGTACAGGAGCTCTGTATGTATCTATGCCTGTGGAGTTCGGCGTTACGGAAAATCAGTACTGTTGATTAGCCAATTTCAGCTCCACCGCTAAACTGTTTTATACTTTTTCTAAAAGATTTACTGTAGTGTATAGGAAAAAAATGAAAACAAGGGATGGACATTTTTATTACTTTCCTAAACGCCATATTCTGAATTCTTATTGAACAACCAATTTTTATATCTGTCTATAGTTACATTTAATGTTGTGGAATGTACAAAAACAGGTTAGTCCCGGTTATCATTTACGTTATATTAGCTATACAGTGAATCCGGAAAGTATTCACAGCGCCTCACTTCTCCCACATTTTGTTATGTTACAGTCTTATTCCATAATGGATTAAATTCATTATTTTCCTCTAAATTCTACAAACAATACCCCATAATGACAATGTGAAAGATGTTTGTTTGAAATCTTTGCAAATTTATTAAAAAATAAAAAACAAAAAAAGCACATGTACATAAGTATTCACAGCCTTTGCTCAGTACTTCGTTGAAGCACCTTTGGCACCAGTTACAGCCTCAAATCTTTTTGAGTTTGATGCTACAAGTTTGGCACACCTATTTTTGGGTAGTTTCTCCCATTCTTCTTTGCAGGACCTCTCAAGCTCCATCAGGTTGGATGGGGAGCGTCGGTGCACAGACATTTTCAAATCTCTCCAGAGATGTTCAATCACGTTCAAGTCTGGTCTCTGGCTGGGCCACTCAAGGACATTCACAGAGTTGTCCTGTAGACACTCCTTTGTTATCTTGGCTGTATACTTTGGGTCTTTGTCCTGTTGGAAGATGAACCTTCACCCCAGTCTGAGGTCCAGAGCGCTCTGGAGCAGGTTTTCATCAAGGATATCTCTGTACATTGCTGCATTCATCTTTCCCTCGATCCTGACTAGTCTCCCAGTTCCTGCTGCTGAAAAACATCCCCACAGCATGATGATGCCACCACCATGCTTCACTGTAGGGATGGTATTGGCCAGGTGATGAGTGGTGCCTGGTTTCCTCCAGACATGACGCTTGCCATTCAGGCCAAAGAGTTCAATCTTTGTTTCTCATGATCTGAGAGTCATTCAGCTGCCTTTGGCAAACTCCAGGCGGGCTGTCATGTGCATTTTACTGAGGCGTGGCTTCCATCTGGCCACTCTACCATACAGGTCTGATTGGTGGAGTGCTGCAGAGATTGTTTTTCTTCTGGAAAGTTCTCCTCTCTCCACAGAGACACGCTGGAGCTCTGTCAGAGTGACCATCGGGTTTTTGGTCACCTCCCTGACTAAGGCCCTTCTCCCCCGATCGCTCAGATTGGCCGGGTGTCCAGCTCTAGGAAGAGCTCTGCTGGTTCCAGACTTCTTCCATTTACAGATGATGGAGGCCACTGTGCTCATTGGGACCTTCAATGCTGCAGAAATGTTTCTGTACCATTCCCCAGTTTGATTGTATGAATGCCAATGCGGCCAAGCTTATTTCACTTTTGGTATTTGCTTGAATGGTGGGTTAATGCTTAACACAACAACTACAGCAAAAAACAGTACAATGACAAGCACTTATACTAAACATAGAACTTTTGAAACCAAATCTTCCATCATCATCTTGTCAGTCAACTTGCCTCACTCTTACTCGTGCTTAATGAAATCTGATTCCTGCTGATCTGTGCTGTGACACTGATTCATTCAGATCAAGCCGAATTGAGCTGACACGTTCAGTTTTCAATTGTAGCATCCGCTCTCTAACCGAACTACAATAAAACAACAGTGGGCAAGTGATGTAATCGGTGTTCGGCCCAAACACCAGTAACACCGTCTATCACAGCAAGTCTACCTGCTACCCTGCTAATCCTCACTTCACCCTGCTACATATACATGTGTGTGTGTGTGTGTGTGTGTGTGTGTGTGTGTGACTGTGTGTGTGTTTTCTGCTTGCATCAGTAGCCCATGCACATAATCTTTTGCAGTATATGCTAATCCAGGAACACCTGTCACTGCAGTGCTCCCATCCATCTTTGCTCCCATCCTAAGAAGGTGCTAATCTGAGGTAATAAAAACAAAAACAAAAGATCTTAAATGCTTTTTGCTGTGACATCGGTTTTGCTAGCAGATTTTTAGCAAACCTAAATATCTTGATACATATGTGTGTCATGTATCAAGGAGGGAACGCTAGACTTCATTTTCCAGCAGCCACTGCGTCATACTACATGCACCTGTATCACATTTCTGTTTAACCAGCACTCCTATATATAGCCACTGTTTGAACTGCTTCCTCGTCTTGCGTATCGTCTGTCTATGCTTTTGTCCACGCTTCTATGTTTAGTTTTTGCTACAGTATTTTGCCTCGAGTTATTGTGTCTTTGTATTTTGTTTGTTTGTTTATTAAGTGTTAGAAGATTTGTGCTTGCTACCGCATCCATCTTTGTAACGTGACAAGTCATACGTTCTGTATGTTTGTTTATTAAATGTTAAAAGATCTGTGTATATATATATATATATATATATATATATATATATATATATATATATATATATATATATATATTGATAAATGAGTATTTGAGGCTTTGTTTTTTCTTTTGTTTTTTTTTTACTGAAAAACAGGGTCAACGTTTTTTTAATTCAATAAATCAGATAATGAAAAGAAAACAATAATATATGCATGGAACAAGGAAACAAATGTAATTTTTAATTACACAGTGGACAAAGAAGGATTCTTGTTATTTTCTATATTATGTGTATGTATATTATATGCATTCATTATATACATATTCATATAATATTTATATGTTTTAAACCGTAAGAAACATTTAGTTTATTCAGTCTGCATTATTAACTGTTTCGAAAATCTTTATAATTTTCAAGATCAATCAAAATAAGAAAATATTCCGGGATAACAAGAACGACTTCTGGCCATATCACCCAGTTCTACATTGAATATCTGACCCCTAGCTAGCTGGTTAACTGGCTATGTTGCAAAACTAGATTGAGAAATAGCCATAATTTAAAATGGCTTAAACAGTGGGACAGAACTAGCAAGGAAATTGCAACTCAACACACACACATTTTAATAATTTACTTCCTGTCACAGCCTTCAATTAATACAAGTACGGTGTGTTTAAATGAGAATAATATTCTGTCTTAAATAAAGCAGGTGTTGCCATGCCCTAATTATTACTTTATTACTCTTTTCATCAAGAATTTTCCATGGCACCCTGGTCGTCCTGTCTCAACACACACACACACACACACACACACACAGACACACACACACACACACACTTATGCGAGATAACTGTGAATGAGTAATTCAGATGGCAGGGGGCTCGCCTGCTATTTCAGAGTTGGAGGAGCTCATTACAGGAGGTGCGATCGTCTCGACTCCTCTAAGGTGATGCTACCGGCTTCCTCACCTAATTCACCATGAGAGAATTTTATTCACTGTTAGAGAGGAGAAAGAGAGAGAAAGAAAGCCAGAGATAAAGACATATTTGAGAAATCAAACAGTGGTCTTATTTGGCGTCCCACTGGACGCACATCTTCCCTAACCATCAGTCTGTTGAACAATGTACTCTTCTGTCATCTGTTATAACTTTTCTCTCCCTCCCTCCTTCTTCTCTCACTCTCATTCCTCTCTCTCTCTCTGTTTCACAGCCACAGCTTTTTGATTAGGCCTGTGGATAGAATCCTTGCGAGCGTCAAATCCCTGCGCAGGAATCACACGCCAACAAGACATTGACGGATGTCTTTTTTGGTCGTCGGGAGAGCGGTTGTCGTAGCGACGCTGACATGCTGTTGCCGTGCTGCATGGCTGCCAGTGCCACCGGGGAACACACCCAAGCATACAAGAAGGCACTTGGATACACACTGCCTGCTTTCGGAAAATAGAGTAAGGACAAGTGGAAAATGTGGAAAGAACATTTTGTAGAAGTCAGCAGTGCTGTTAATAGGCACAAATCTCTTCATCCCTCACCTCACTCTCTTTAGCATTACGAGAGATTAAGGAAGCAAAGTAGTAGACATGAAATGGCAGGTAGGCATGTAGTCCGTCTTCGTGCTCCTCCTTCATGCCAACGCTAAGCGGGCAAAACACTCATTCAGGTGAGAGCTGCTTTCAGAGCAAAGAGTTTACAACTCTAATCCTATCTAATCGAATTCAGGAGCATTTAATGCATGTTAAACATTAATGGGGCGGCTGTGGCGCAGGTGGTTGAGCGGGTTGTTCACTAATCGTAGGGTTGGCGGTTCAATTCCTGGCCCATGTGTCTCCACATGCCGAAGTGTTCTTGGGCAAGACACTGAACCCTAAGTTGCTCCCAATGGCAAGCTAGCACCTTGCATGGAAGCTCTGCTACCATTGGTGTGTGAATGAGACACAGTGTTTAGCGCTTTGGATAAAAGCGCTATATAAGTGCGCTATTTACCATTTACCATTTAAACACACACACACACACACACACACACACACACACACACACACACACACACACACGGGCATATATGAAAGTAAAACACATATAGTACTTGAACACTCATGTCTGTAAGTAGTTAGAAAATTCCCGTATTTCTGCTTTGAAATTAGTTTTTTTTTTACATAAATACAATCCTTGTTCTTGTCTTCTTTACTTACCTTCAAAAAAGTTTGATATTGAGGTCAAGAGCTGACACAATAATTAACAAACCACGCCTCTTAACACATTTTCATGAGCTATACTTGTTAAGCCCTTCCATTGACATAATTATTAATTTGCCAAAACTAAATCTTTCAGAGCAAAACTGTGAGATGTTCCCATGCTTAAGGGGACATTCCACACCCAGAAATACATAAAAACATAACCATATCCATGCACACATTGGGAAACTCTGCAAGTAGAGTAACCGGAGCTCAGGTTCAAACTAGAGACCTAGTGAGGCAGCAATGGATTTCATTTTTCCACTATCACAAAATGTATGCATCATTATGATCTGCGGTAAGTTGTGGAGAAAGCTAGTAAGAAAAATATTTAGAAGTGTTTACATAGTCACCTATCTGTATTGTAACATGTTTATGTAATGCAACAAATAAAAAGGCAGGGCTATTCCATGTATACGTAAACTTTTTTTTTTTACAAACGTTGTCTAACTTTCCTCAAGACTCGTACATGGTGTCTCTGTATACTGACTCAGATGATGGCTGACGGTTGTTTGGCCTTAGAGGGGTTTCCTTCTATAGTGGGTCAACCAAACCAGGAGATGTCATCCCTCACACTTGAAAAAAAATGATGGGGTTCATGAGAGTACATTGCTGGAATGCAATCATACAATGTGATACAGGGTCTCTTGGCCAGCTTTGTCATTCCTGAGACCTTCCAGATCTTTTCAAGTCTGGACAAATTGCCAAAGGACAAGAGCAATCCATTATGACCAACATTTCATTGATTGAATGCCACTATGTGTGATATTATGATATTGTAATAGGCCCAGTTTGGCTTTAGTGAATAGTTATAACTGATTTGATATATTCCTGCCTTCATAGCAAGCAGAAATTTGCTATCATGGTCGTGGAATGTCATGGAATTGACTAAAAGCATTTCACTTTGTTGCATCTAAGTATTCCTGCGCAGGGTACAGAGAAAGCAGCGGTACGTCAAGGCACATAGACTAATACTTGAAAGATTCCAGACCAAGGTTCCAGTGTCAGAAATGTCTTAGTCTTGTGTTGCTAACATGGTGTACCACAGCCCATGTGTAAAATGTATCACATTTCTGAGGTCATTTTCAACATCGCTTTGGTGAGTAATAGTTCATGGACTTTATGGGAGTGTATATGAGGTGTTCAGTAAGTATATTCCCACGCTATAATGATGTGTGTGTTTGAGGAGCCTGATGAATGACTCTGTCTCAGCTTGGTCAGCTCTGCTCTTTTTTCCACTACATTTCCTGCAAAATAGCCATTTCCCTCCACAACACAAGTCTTCAAATTACAACACTTCTTCATCTTGTTAAGGGAGGATGTCATTCTTGGAGCTCCAGAGCATTAATATAATGCAACACCTGTGACAAGCTAGTGTGAGCCTGTGTTTGGAAGACCATGGAATAACTCCATAATGTGCATTCCAAACATCTAGCAAGCATTTATGAATACACACCATTCCTTGATTTGCCTGTCTAAAGGAGAACTGTTTTTTTTTTTTTTTTTTTGAGATTCCATCGTTTCATCAATTTATTTTGGCTGTGGAAAGAAAAAGGAACGTTTGTCAAATGAGCAGTCTTTGACAGGATACAGAAGATGAGGCAGTTGTTTCCAGACAGTGCTGGAGAGTAAATTACACACACGTACACACACTCCCAGGGGAGCTATTCGGGATCAGCTTGGGTGAAGTAGAACTGGGAAGTCACTGGGTTCTATATGCAAAACGTTTCTATTTTTTTCCGCTTCCTCCGCCCGTGCTTCTTTTTTTTCCTCATCGGCGGAAACCTTAGCGGCCCGCTCTACAACACCGTCTCCTGAGGACTTAAGCACTGGAGGGAGTGGTGGCCTCATGCGTGTCGAGTTACAAAGTGATCTGTTTCACAGCATCTGCAGAAACATTTCGGAAAGTGTTTACAGCCTGGGAAAAGTGTTGAGGTCCTGTCATCACTGGAAGTCAAAATCATCACCTCGCCTGGAACTTCAGCTGGGACCAATCATTGAGAACACACTTATTAGCCATGACCAGGTTAGACACATTAGAGCCAGCTGACAAATGGGTGTTTTTACTTCTAGCCACAGGTAATCTTCAATGTGCCTTTTGCAATATAATATACACCTCGATGATCCAACCGATTTCAAAATAGTAAACTGTACTGCACTTTGAAACATATGCAACACCAACTTTGCACTTTTTTTTTTAAACATTTAAGGCAATTTTCTTCACAATTTCTACCCACTAGCAGATCTCTGTTGTCATACCATATCTAACCCATGCTTCCTTCAAAACATGAAACCAAGGCATTACAAATACTCTACTGCTCATGACACATCATGCAACACCAGAAAGGAAGGGAGCATTACAGTACCTGAGCTATTTTGTATAGAAGAACCAACAGAACTCTCCATGAGTGTCTAGCACAGTTCTTAACAATAATGTCCCACCCCAAATGCAGGACCAGTTATTTTCTTGGATAGCAACTTACAGATGTCTGGGGCACCTTCAGGAATCAAATGAATAAAACACTAAACAAGTGAAAGGTACAGTGCCTTGCGAAAGTATTCAACCCCCCTTGAAGTGTTCAACCTTTTACCAAATACTTTCGCAAGGCACTGTATGGTGATAATTAGAGCTGCACGTTGAACATCTTCAGGACAAAAGCTTCACCCTCCCCAATTAGAACTATGAAGAGTCCTGTGCTCTGTAGTGGTCAAAAGAAATGGCTATTCCTAGTCAGGGCTACTCATTTCTCTGCTACTCCCGAGCAATAATTTTACTCTCGGCAGGCGTAGGAAGTACAGATTGCACTGATGGATCAGACAGGGAATATTTTAGGCCATTGAGCGGTGCTGTAGTCCCCAGCAGACATGACAGGGGAAAGTCTACAGAGTCAAAGACTGGCATCAAGAGAGACAGGGGATGCCACTTACTAGGAATCCATAAGGGCTTAATGCAAGACAGAGTAGAAAGTGTGTTAACAGCCATTTTATGAGTGGTAGCTATTTCATTCAATTAGTAAACATATAGTGAATATGATCGGTAGTTAAAATTGTCTTACATTTACATGCAACTCAAGTCTATCACTGGATTTATTTATTAATGACTTTAGGAAAGACCTATACAGTAGAGGTTCTCTAACATTTCAGTTTGGAGGAAATGGTGATGTTTTAGAAAGTAGCTTCCATAGTCACATTTCATTCTTTTGCCAATTTCCATATACACCCAAAGCTTGTAACAGATCAGTGAACGTACCAGAAGGTTGGACCATATGAGTCAAAACTTCTGCTTTAACTACTTTAATGGAAAAAAAATTGCACAAAATATTAATTAGGATACACTGGAAACTTTCTGTACCTAAGCTCTTGAGCTGATATTACTTCATAAAGTATTTTGGTTTACATGAGCAATTCTCATATTTGTCTCTCGTGCCTAAAAGCAATATGACCAGTGAGAAGCTGATCTAAAATAAGTTCCTGTTTACCCTTCTGGTCTGCACGTGGCCGAACTGCAGCGCCGCATATGAGATTAATAATTCAACGCTTTCATATTAGTTCACACCTTAGCCAAGATACCACTGAATTATTCATATAGATAATATAAAATAAGCAAAGCATTTGTCACAGTTATAGGAGATAAAATATACTGTGGGTAGCCGAATCAAAGTTAGGCGAGGACGGAGCCCTGTAGCTACAAAATTCCCAGAGCAGGTCTGCAAAGCTGTTTTAGGATCAGAAAACATCCTTCTTCTTTTTTTTTTTTTTAAAGCAATTATGGTGATAAGTGTAGATCTGAGGTCAGTGCTTTCAATTTGTAATGCTTTATGAATCAAAGAGTGGCTCAGAGTCTCTGGACACACAGTCAGATATTTCTGGGTCTTTTTTTTTTTGCAGGTGATTTTGGTTCCATGTGTATATTCTGCTCAATCATGAGTGACCAACTAAACAAGCCCTACAGAGGTTTCCTTTCCTTTGTTATTTTTGTCTATAATGAAAGCTGATGGGGAAAAAAAAGGTAAAACGCGGAACGGCATAACACAGCACTTGTGTGTCCGATACATTTTCACCTCCTGAAAATTCTATTTTTCACGGTTAAATCGAGCCCAGAAGTGCCACACAACCATACGGACACACTACACCACGCGTAGCTTCCCCTGCCCACCTCCTATTGGCAAGCCCCACAAAACAAGCATCTCTCTACACAAAATGGATCAAGAAAACATACAATTATCTCTAAAAACTGGAACAGATTTTTTATTAAATTAACCTTATTAGTGCATTATGGTAAGCAAATGCCAAAAAGGGGGCCTGCTCATTTGCATTAAGATAGATTTTTCAGGTTGGCTGCACGATTTAATTAAAGAAAAGATTAAGAATCATTAGAGGAGCCGCCGTACCTTGCCTAGGCGAGCTCTCCACAGGCTCAGGTTAATACACACACAGATGGTGATTTTGTAACTGTTGAATGGCTCCAGCAGAATGAGAATGATCCTATTAGTTTCCAGGGGAAGAGGAGGGAGAGAGAGATGGGGAGAGAGAGAGAGAGAGAGAGAGAGAGAGAGAGAGAGAGAGGGAGAAATGTTGCTCAGTGGACTCGCTTTCTTGTTCACTTTCAAAATGACAAGGTGTTCGCGTGGGTGTTTAACGAGCCCAAATGTTCAGTTCAGCTCATAGATGAAGGTCTGGAGCCTGTTGTGGGGTCGTGACCCACCACTGAACGGTTTCTGCTCTGCTGATAGGTGCAGTGCAGATCTGTGGATTTTCTTCCTTTTTGTTACTGTGTAAGCTTGGTTTTTGTATCTGCATTGAGTTTTTTACACTTCAAAAGAAAAATCTTCAGTTTCTCCTAACTACATGTTCCTTTTTCACTACATTTGTCTATAGTCACATATTTGTAAAGTCAGGTGACGTTTTAGTGTTAGGCAGCTTCAAGGAGTCTATCTAAATTCTTAACAATTAATACTTTAACCAAAGGTGCCAAAATTTATGGTTAAGCTGTAGCATTTCTGATTTTTAACCCCTTGCTATGGATAATATGTGGGGAAAGCAATGGCAAACTACCCCACTACTTCTGCCGAAATGCTTTGTGGATCACATCGATGAAATACGTGAAGAGTGTTGACCCATAAAGTGGCCAATGGTCGGTCTCGACTAATAGGTGATAGAGAGAGAGATGGATAATATGAAAATGATCGTTCATTTTCGATTTACGTGCTATGGTTTCCATGACAGTGGCAAGTGACAGCGCAACAAGAAAGGTTGTCAGCTCTCAGCAAACACACTAGCTCAAACACACTAGTTAAGGCACTGGAAATGAGAGATTTGTGTAGGAAATGAGTCCACCGTGGTGTGCATGCATTTATGGTTTGTAGTATCTACAGTACGCCTTCCTATCATCATCTGGTACGACCGTTGCAGGATATACCACAGGATATTCTGAGCTTTGAATGTTTTCTTCCATTTTTGGTCATTGGACAGTAGATGGGAACTAAGATTACAGTTAGGATTTAATAAGTGGGGAACTAAAGAAATGTTGGACTACACAACCAATAGATTTGGTCTGAGAAATCAATTGAGCAAGTCTTATGGATTTTGTTGCTTTACTTAATAGTTGCATAGAATTGAGAAAAACTCATTTCAAATATCACTCATAGAGTTTCTAAGGTCATGGTTTTTACACCAAATTGGACTAGTTTTGGAACAAGGTTTCATATGAGAAAAGCTAGTCCTTTGGTGGCCATTTTTGGGATATTTAGAAATAGTTTGTGGACACATGATCATATTTTAAAGCAAACAATTGTTTTTTTGCAAACACTGGCTATGGTACACAAAGGGAAAATGTAAGAAGTACAGCATATCACCAATGTACAAAACTATTTCTTTTGTAAAATAAATTTGGACGTTTTGAACTATTCGCTTCACACCCACAAGAGACAAACAACAAACACAAGCGACTTGTCACTTTTTAGTGTGAATGTAGGTACAGAGACATAATTTAAGGTCCGTTGGGGTGGCAAGATGTAATTTCATTTCAGTCTGGCAATACTTCTTGTATGCTTGTTGCAATTCTCACAATCAGAATGGCAATTTCTTGGGTAGTACAATAGCTGACCAAATTTGAAGGAAAAAAAAAAAACAACCTTGTATACATTAAATGGTGCAAAGCGGTTTTTTTGGGTTTTTTTTTTTTTAGACATAACAGTCAAGGAAAATAAAATATTGAGAAATGTCAAAAGGTGTAGGGGAAAAAGTAGGAAACCATTCATATATCTACCCATCCACCTCTCCTTGAGGGTTCAAGGAATTAGGTATGCAAATCGCTCAGGGAGGGATTTGGTAAAAGCATGTGAAAAAAAAGAGAGAGAGAGAGAGAGAGAGAGGAAGAGGGAGAGAATCTCCCACATCCCTGCATTAATCCTTCAGCTTCACTCCGGCCGGGAAGAGAGAGCAGTAACTCAGGCATAAAGGAGGCAGTCATGTGTGTCTCGGCCGCATATTACCGCCAGCACCTGCCTCACAAATGAGCACGGAATAAGGCTGATGTAGGAGCAGGGAGGTGGTGTCCCTCTGCCTCTCTGTGTCTCTTTCTCTTGCGCCCTCCTCTCGCTCCCTCTTCGCGCTCCCTCGCGCCCTAATCAGAGTGCATTGAGGCGACGGCAGGTGCTTGGCAGGTGCAGGCAGACAGATGTGTGCGGCTGGCAGACTCCGCACTGTACAGGTGTGAAAGACAGCCTACACCCTAATTACGCCTCTAAATGCTTTAATTTCTGTGTTTCAATATTGATTGCTACCTTTCTGCTCCTCTCTCCCTGCGGAATAGGCAGCACCCGGGGCTGCTATTTACCCAAGATTCACATCAGCATTTTACAAAGCTTTATTTTTATGCCCCTTCTTTTCTCTCTCTTCTCCACCCCCCCTCCCTCATCCACAGAGATAATGTTTGGTTTCTTTTCCTGTGCTGGAGACCGGCGTCTTTAGAATTGTGCAGCGAGAGAGGAAACATCAGGCACGTGCACGTGGAGAGAACCGGGCAAGCCTGAATGCATCTGAGTGCTCCTGTATTTTGATCATTCACTAGTGGCGCGGCATTCAGCGCCAGAGCTTTTGTATGGATGCAGATGGAGCTTTGTCTGGTCAGGAATGGAAAGGGCGCCTGTTTATGTGCGTTCCTCTCTGAAACATCCGGGAAGAAGAGCACCACTTGCTCAACGTACCTGCTTTGTCCTCCCTGCACTTGAACTGAGGGTAGGAGAACGTGCGAGTGTGTTCAATATTTCGCATTTTCTGTTGTGTGATCAATTAGTGTGTGTGAGAATCATGCTGGATGGAGACACAGGCAGGGTTCAGGCCTGGTGTCTGTCGTTACAGGGTGACAGCTGGCTCTCCCAGGCGGACAGACATTTGAGGTGTACAGGGCAGAGAGATGAACTGAGTGTCAGGTCTGCATGCTGGTCAGTGAATCAGGGCTCAACCTGAGCTGGCGAGTGTGTCCCTGTCCGTATGGCCTCCCTTCTAGCTCTCACTGCACTCTCACTGGGTACTATTGATTTTCACAGAGTAGGACTTGTCAATGGGAGACTTCTTCAACCCCTGGAGAGCTGTGTTTTTGTAATTGTATTTGGTTACTTTCAAAATGATAACACACAAAATGTAATAAACATTAAAAAACATAGCAATGCAGTGTATAAGGTACTTTTAAAAATCGCTTGTTTAAATACAGTATCTTTTGTACCAATGCTTCCATTTTTAGTCTTGAGGGTCTATGACTCAAATAGTTTGACATTGCCGTTTTTGACCCTTTTGGGTCTTAATTGAGCGGTAGCATCCAGGGTGTCAGTTAATATCATAGAGTACACCTACATAACTGTCAAATCATTATAGATTCATATGTTGATTGGCTCATCTGCCATTTTATGGGGGTTTGCTATTGGGAAAAGACAACGGTACTAGCATGAAGATAGTTTTTCACGGAGGCATCAATGCAGTTCTGGATAAGAGCATCTGCTCTAAATGTAAAATCTACTTTTTCCAGGTGTGTTAAAAATCAGGTTACCACTTCCTTCCCTTCATGACCCCTGAGACAGCTTGAGGTTGGACAATCAACGTATGATGGCGTGATATGAAATGCATCTGCAGTACCTGGGGACAGTCCCTGATGCAGTTGGTAATCCAAAGCCCTACCCCTGCATCCCCACACTGACGGACAATCGATTGACCGGGAAGGTATGAATCCTGATTTAGCACAGAGCCCCATGGCTCTACAAGAAGCACCGGATCGGGTTTTTCAATACTTTTCATTTTCCTTCCATCTTTTTGTTTCCTCCTGTATTTCTGAGCATCAAGTTTCATTTTCATTGATGTTATTTGATTTCCATCCATCTTACACGGAGGTACACGTTACATTGATTGCACTATGGATTGAATGTCGAATGGAAGATCTAGAGGTAACAAGTGCTGCCGTGTTTTCAATGTGTTCAGCATTAATTAGCTACGTCATTCCGGTGTTTTGGGTGTTGCATTAATTTTCGGAAGGATTGCACCATGTCTGTGTTGCTGTCTTACCTCAGAGACCACCTTTATTAGGAAGCTGTTGGAGTAATCTGGCTTCAGCACCAGGGTGTGTAATGACTCCAGCTTCAGGCCCCTTAGGTGCTCACAGTTTTAGCACTTTCCTGAGCTGTGCTTGAAAGCTTCAGCTAAGACAGGAGTGTTAAAATGAGGTGTGTGTGTGTGTGTGTGTGTGTGTGCAGACATCAGCTGTGAAAGCACTGCCAAAAACAGGAGAACCTATTCCATTCATTACATGAAATCATATAAGCAGAGGTTAAAGAGTTAGGTCCTCAGCATACATAATAGGAAATGACATCTGTGAAAGTTAAGTGAACAGGAAACCACCTTTGCATGTAATCTCTGTAATCAGCATCGTACAGGCGTGCTCCAGTACTGCTGGTGGTGCTATAAAAATTTCCTAACAAATTTCCATGACGCAAAGTATTGTTAAATGGCGCACTTATATAGCACTTTTATCCAAAGTGCTTTACACTGTGTCTCATTCACCTATTCACACACACTCTAATGGTAGCAGAGCTGCCATGCAAGGTGCTAGCTTGCCATCGGGAGCAACTTAGGGTTCAGTGTCTTTGGCACTTGTGGAGTGCCCTATTGACAGCATAAATTATCACCATAGTTGTTGGAAGTACGTAAATGATGAAACGCACCAAAAATGAAGTATTGATTATTTTTGTTTCATATTAAGAAATGAAACACAACTGATAACCAAGAGCATTAAATAAATTGAAGGTTGAGGATATTGAGTTTAGCATGCTACTCATACCTTGTGCAATTATAAGAATTAATCCGTTTGGGCATATCTCGTTTATATTAGACAATCATAGGCTTTGTCGTGTGGCATGCTTGTCCACAGAATTCATCTAGCTTCCATGTGCATGCCATAGCAAGTCTCCAAATTACATTCTTTTGCTGGGTCATACTGTTTGTGGAAGCCAGCGGAAACACCATCTATGCATTACGTATGCTGAGACCTTTAGCAATTATTAGGTATAAGAAAATAGTAGATGATATTATTAACTTTTGCTAGCTATTGCTAGCTATAGGTCAGCTTATCGTCCATTTTGAAAAAGGACAGGTTCATGTGAAAGCCAGAGGTTGTCAAGGACTAAAGATTTAAGAAGATTTCGTATGTAAGATACTAAAAAAAATAACCTTTGAACTGTGAGCTTTGCTAACCATATACAAATGTAACTTCATCATGTCCCTTCCTAAAATGAAAACAGATTATAAGATTTTTTTTCTGTAAAAAGTGTTTCCTTTTCTCTTGTTTTGGGTTTAATTAAGATATATATATATATATACAGATGTATCTCAAAAAAAAAATAAAAAAAAATTGTGGAAAAGTTAAAATTTTCACATAATTTAATTATAAAAGTGGAACTTTCATATATTCTAGATTCATTACACACAACGTGAAATATTTCAAGCATTAAAAATAATAATAATAATAATAATTATCTTGATGATTACAGCTCATGGAAATCAAAAATCCAGTATCTCAAAATATTTGAATAAAGAATTTATTATACAGAAATGTTGACCTGAGAAGAGCTCTAATCATCTAATTTTTTATCTTTAATCTCTTTAATCTCACAGTCTGATTCAGTACACACAACCACAATCAACCAGCACTAGTGTGAGGGAGACCCAGAAGGTGAGTATGGCAGCACACCAATCCCCGCAGACCACCAGGGGAACCGGGCGGCCACAGTCGGGGTCTGCTACTAGGCCTGATCTGAGAATGATCATGAAGGCCAAGCAGGTAAAGAAGAGCGGTCCCGAAGGGGGCCGTGGAGGGATGTATCTGGGGACATAAGGTTGTTAGTGAAGGTAGCCACCAGTGCTACTGTAATGCCTCCACTACCCAAGACGTCCCCAAGTTTTCAGTGTTCTCTGGTCAGTGAGCTGTCACAGGGCAACGAAGACCTGATGCTTTCCCTCCAGTAGATTGTGGAATAGTTAACGTCACTAAAAGACCATCGGGCAGCGTGTAAACTACTGCCACATGTGTCTCCAGGGGTTCTGTCTACCGTAGAAGGGTTACCGGGTCCAGTTTATAGCTTGACCCCCCGTTCATATGTGTGCTCACCACAGCAGTCAGCACAGACCAGAGCCCAACGTTAGTGCAGGTAGTAAGTTCTTTTTGGACAATGGGGCCATATAACACGTACCCCATTCCCGAAGGAAGGGAGGTTAACATCCCTTATTCCCTATTCCACAAAAACAGTGGAAGTATGCGGCCAAGTTTAGATCTGCGTCATCTGAACGGTACTCTTCGGACATACTGGTTTAGAGCTTGGGGCTCAGGATGAATCTCAGAAAAGTATACTTCCCCGGTGCAGTGGACAACTTTTCTAGGGGTTACAGGATTTTTACCACGATGACGGCGTTTCTATCCCCAACATGCGTAGTGTCAATGCTATCAACACTGAGCAGATAAAGCTGGACCTTGGGAGACTTTGGGGTGGAGTTCACACATGTGGCCAAGGTCACATATGTATGCTGCTACCCCCATCTCTCTGCTCCCACAAGCTCTAGCAAGAGTTTGCCAAGTCAGTCTGATAGTAGCACCTTTTGGCCAGCTTAAACATGGTTCTGAGAGATAATATCCCTGCCAAATGGCACTCCTTGGGAGATTCCCATCTGCAGGGATCCATTGAAGACCCAGTAAACTGCGCAATAGCTACAGTCCTGGAGCTCCTACAAGAACTTTTCTCAGCGGGGTGGGCTCCTTCTACAATCAGGATTACGGAGCTGTCATTTCGGCCAGCCATGCCCCTGTTGAGGGAGCCTCTGTGGGGCAACATTTTCTCTAACTTCGAGGTTTATGCGTGGCGTCAGACGGCCGAGGCCCATCTGCAGGCCATGCATGCCTTCCTGGAACCTTCTGCAGTCCGGGAACGTCTGTTGGGAGCCCCATTTGAGCCCCTAGAGCTTGTGGTGTGAAGAACGTCAGCTAAGACCCAGTGTCCTGCGCAATAGCTACAGTCCTGGAGTTCATACAAAGACGTTTCTCAGTGGGGTGGGCTCCTTCTGCAATCAGGGTTACTTGGCCGCCATTTCGGCCAACCTTGCCCCTGTTGATGGAGCTTCTGTGGGTGAACATCCTCTAACTTCGAGGTCCGTGCATGGTATCAGATGGCTGAGGCCCATCTGCAGGCCACGCATACCTTCCGGGGACCTTCTGTGGTCCTGGAAGGTCTGTCGGGTGACCCATTCGAGCCCTTAGGGACTATTTAAACTGTGGGCCTGGCACCAGCTCATAGATTCTGGTTGCAGAACTGAGGTGGTAGAGACCATGTTAAACGATAGAGCCCCTGTTCCACAAAAAAAAAAAAAAAATGGGGGTATGCAGTCAATTTTAGGTCTGCGTCATCTGAACCGTACTCTTTGGACATACAGGTTCAGAGGCTGACGCTCAACCATATCGTGCCAAAGATTCAGTTCAAGTACTGGTTTGGGACAATAGATCTAAGAGGTGCATATTTACACACAGGAAAATTGCTAGCTCGATCCCCTCACTCCTTCAGAAAGTGCAAGGATGTCACTTTGGCTCCATTGGGACCCCAGGACATCTGTGTGCCAATCTACCTGGATGACTGGTTAATGCTAGCACGATCCAGGGAACACCCGGTTCAACATAAAGTTGTTGTTCTTGCCCATTTGAAGAGCTTGGGTCTCAGATGGAATCCCAGAAAAGTATGCTTCCCCGGTGCAGTGGACAACTTTTCGAGGGGTTACAGGATTCTACTACGATGAGCGTGTTTCTATCCCTAACATGCATAGTGTCAATCTTGTCAACACTGAGCAGATAAAGCTGAATCTTGGGGTCAAAGTGCATGTGTGGTGTCAGACGGCTGAGGCCCATCTGCAGGCCATGCATACCTGTAACTCTGTTAAAAAGAGGAGAGAAAACGTTTCTCAGCAGGGTTGGCTCCTTCTACAATCAGGGTTTACGTGGCCACCATTTCAGCCAGCAACACCCCTGTTGATGGAGCCTCTGTGGGGCAACATCCTTTAATTTCGAGGTTCATGCATGGTGTCAGGCAGCTGAGGCCCATCTGCAAGCCGCGAATACCCCCCTGGACATTTCTGTGTTCTTGGAAGGTCTGTCAGGGGCCCCTTTTGAGCCCTTAGAGTCATCCTCTGAGAAGCTTCTGACTCTGATGGTGGCTCTTCTACTGGCCCTTACATCTTTCAAGCGAGTGGGAGATCTACAAGCTTTCTCTGTTGCCCCCTCCTGCCTTGACTTTGCCACTGGCCTAGCCAAGGCCTTCCTGTACCCTAGGCCAGATAATATTCCTAAAGTGCCTACTTCAGCTGCCCACCCTGTGGTGTTGCATGCCTTCTGCCCTCCTCCATTCCTCACACCAGAACAAGAGAGGATACACCTGCTGTGTCCAGTAAGGACTCTCTGTACTTATGTCCACCGCTCCGGCAAGTGTCGTGAGTCGGAGCAGCTGCTGGTCTGCTTTGGTGGTGACAGCAAGGGTGATGCCGTGTCAAAGCAGTGCATCTCTAATTGGATAGTGGAAGCAATCTCTATGGCTTATGGCTAAGAGCTCATGCCATTAGGGCAGTCGCCTCCTCGACAGCTTTGTCCAAAGGGGTGTCCTTGCAGGATGTGTGTGCGGCTGCAGGGTGGTCTACACCGCACGCATTCATCTGTTATTACTGCCTGGATATTCATTCCACCCTGGGCTTGGGTACTTTTTGAACAGGCCGTACCCTTGGTATGAAGGAGTGGGTATTCTCGTTCCCATACTGTTATGCTATATGCAACGTCGAAGTTCCCTTTGAAAGGGAATGTCGGGGTTACTTATGTAACCCTGTTCCCTGAGAAGGGAACGAGACATTGCATAGCATTGTCATACCAGAGCAGGCCTGTAAATTGCGTCTTCCCTTCAGATAATAGAGACTGTCGGCATGGTTCACAGGTGCCATATATATATATATATATATACTGTATATGACTGGCACCCTGTCCAGGGTGTACCCCGCCTTGTGCCCGATGCCTCCTGGGATAGGCTCCAGGTTCCCCATGACCCTGAAAAGGAGTAAGCGGTTGAAGATGGATGGATGGATATATATATATATATATATATATATATATATATATATATATATGGCACCTGTGAACCATGCTGACAACCTGATCATCGCAGGACTATAAGTAGAGGCAAGATTTTACACAAGCTTCAGACACCGATCACACGCAAGGCGTTCCCATACTGTTATGCTATATGCAACGTCTCGTTCCCTGCTCAGGGAACAGAGTTACAGTGGTGTGAAAAAGTGCTTGCCCCCTTTCTCATTTCCTGTTCCTTTGCATGTTTAGAT
>JAFFST010048756.1:50012-61173 GCA_022414735.1 Noturus placidus
GAGAGAGAGAGAGAGAGAGAGAGAGAGAGAGAGCTCTACCAGGAAAAGAGATGCATGACATTCCGTCATTCTGTTGCTATAATTATTAGTAATGATAGAGAGGTCTGCTCTGGCTTTTTAGTTGAACATAACTCACCTCTCCCTTACAACATGACAAACACAAACTCCCTCCAGATCTCTCTCTCTCTCTCTCTCTCTCTCTCTCAAGGTGCAGGAGTGAGGCTCAGTAAGTGCTGTCAGTGTGGCTCGTGGCAGGATTTCTGATAAAACAAAGGCCCAGGCAATTAGACCAGCTCCATGCCATTGCTTGCACCCCTGTAACCCCCCCCATACACACACACACACACACACAGACACCTTAAGTGCCATTAGGAAATCTGCATGTGGTACATATTGGATAATGTCATTAGAGTAAAAAACAGAGGAAATACTGAAATAATGGTGAGTGCACACACGCACACGTGCATTACCGTGCACACACACACACACACACACGCACACACACACGCACTTTATTCAGAGTGCCCCTTGACACCGGATGCGTCCCCGGATTAAGAAATAACACTATGGAGGCATTACAACACCATTTTCTCTTTTAACATTAGCAGAGGGGAGAGAAGGCAAGATAGAACAATACGCATGGTGTTGTAAAATGAGCTACACTTCACCCTAATTGGAAACATTCAAAGAGTAGCGAGTGACACGGTGAAGGGAAGATGGCCGCTTGGCAAAATCCTCTACTCTCGCATTACACTGTATTGCTGAAATATGAAGTCGAAGAGGCAGCTAAAAGGATGTGTGTGCAGTTCAACAACACAGGCTGAAATGGAATTACAGTGTGTCTAGCATGTATTCAGGAGAAGGCGTCCACTAGTGATGCACAGGAAGGTGCACAGTTACTGGGGTTGGTAGGTTCAGAGGTTCCGTATATGTGTGTTTGTGTATATGTCTGTGTGGTCAGAGACAGGTTGGTCAGCTGGACACACACTTCACACATAACCATCTAATTATTGGTCTGTATATAAGATTGAGAAAAAAAAAAAAAAAAAAAAAACCACCTATGGTCTTTTTCTAATTTTCAATTGTGTTCTATCTGGCCTCAAGGTAATGGTCTTGCCTCATCTGCCTCAAGGTTTGACATGATGTGTGTGCTGAGATGCTTTTCTGCTCACCACAGTTGTAAACTTGAGACAGTCCGGCCGTTCACCTCTCACCTCTCTCATTCCAACTCAATCATTATTGACCAAAGAAAATAAGTAAATAAGTGTAATGTTTAATGGTTTTAGTTTTAGTTTTGGACAAGGTTTTCCCCCTAATATAAAGTTATATGTTACATTTGTTTCTATTTATACTTATTATATTATATGACATTTGCCTCGCTACTCCGGGGTTGGGGGTTCGAGTCCCTCCTTCGCCCGGCTGTGGCTCAGTCGGTAGAGCGGGTTGTCCACTAATCCACTAATCGTAGGGTTGGTGGTTCGAATCCCGGCCCGGGTGATCCCATGCCGAAGTGTCCTTGGGCAAGACACTGAACCCTAAGTTGCCCCCGATGGCAAGCTAGCACCTTGCATGCAGCTCTGCTACCATTGGTGTGTGAGTGTGTCTCATTGTAAGTCGCTTTGGATAAAAGCGTCTGCTAAATGAATTAATGTAAATGTAAATGTACGGAGTTTGCATGTGTACCCATGTTCACTCCGTGCTTCAGGGGTTTCCTTTGGATACACCGGTTTACTTCGCCAGTCCAAAGACATGTGTTGTGTCTGATCTGCATTTCCAAATTGTCTGTAATATGTGAATGGGTGTATGATTGTGCCCTGTGATTGATTGGCACCCCATCCAGGGTGTCCCCCGTCTTGTGCCCTGAGATCCATGGGATAGGCTCCAGAATCCTTGCGACCCTGTGTAGGATAAGCGGTAAATAACATGGATGGATGGATCATAGTGTTTAATAACCGTCATAGTTTCTCAAATTTTTGGAGTATAAAATTAATATTTGTGTCACTTTCACTTATCTTGAACAGCTGAATAACATGAGTAAAAGTGCTATTAGTTTTTGGAAAGTTTTTTGATGAAATTTAAACATTGTCATGTACTCAGACTACTGTACAAACTCTCTCTCTCTCTCTCTCTCTCTCTCTCTCACACACACACACACACACACACACACACACACACTAACACTACAGCTAGTACCTCATCGAGGTCAAAATGGAAGCATTGAAAAGAAGCAGTCTCCTTATTCGACCAGGCCTGGAAGTGGGAGTGAAGTTCACAGCGTTTCATCTGGATAATATCTACACATGAGTGAAGCAGAGAATGAAGATTTCTTACTAGGCATGGCAGGGACAGGATGAAATACTGGCACCTCTTTAGAGGAGGCTGTGAATGTGTATTTAAATACTCGGTAAGGGTGTGTGGGAGAGTATTAAACTCTCTTTATGGATGGGTGTGTGTTTGGGAAGAGTGTCTTTGTGTGTGTGTGTGTGTGTGTGTGTGTGTGTGTGTGTGTGTGTGTAACATCTCCTGGCTGTCTGCCTCACACCAAAGCCAATGCTGCCAGACTCTTTGAAACTCAATCAGCACTCAGTTCTCAGATCTCACTGCCTTTCCTTTTAAACACACACACACACACACACACACACACACACACACACACACACACACACACACACAGACTGTGATGCTCCACACCCCTACACGCCTACATGCTAACATGCTCTGCTCTGACTCACACACCCTGACAGAATTGACCCTCATTTCTCATACACGTACACACACGCGCGCATGCGCGCACACACACACACACACACACACATACAAACACACACACACACGCACATGCACAAACACTACCTAGGTGCATCTGGCCTGTAGTTAAGCACTCAGATAGAGGGATTTGGTTCATGCGTGTAAG
Organism: Noturus placidus; assembly: GCA_022414735.1. Taxonomy (NCBI): domain Eukaryota; kingdom Metazoa; phylum Chordata; class Actinopteri; order Siluriformes; family Ictaluridae; genus Noturus; species Noturus placidus. The sequence continues at coordinate 52,927 of JAFFST010048756.1, forward strand.
AGGCTTTGTGTATCTAATACGGTATCAAAAGGTAAAGACCATCTGGACTCTATTCACCTACTGTATCACACACACACACACACACACACACACACACACACACACACACACACACACACACACAATGTTCTAAAGGTCTAACCCACATGTTCAAACCTGGAATTGATTGTACACTGTTTTGCCGTAATTGTTTTTATTCTGTCTCTAGTGTGCATGAAATGTTGAAAATATGTTTAAACTTTGGATGTTCATTTAAATAGATGTGATATAAATGTTTTCTCTTTTGCAAATCTAAACTTGTTTGAAAATCACATAATAGAACAACTGAAAGACCTTAAAAGTATAATTTGGCTGAAAATATGTCTTTGAATTAAATTGTTTTATTATTTCTATTTTATGGATTTGATGTATTTTAGTTCTTCACTGAATATAACAGTGTGCCATAATCCACATAAGCAAGTGTATTTATGAAATTACAGTCTGAAATGTATGATGATGTCCAGTGAAGGAAGCTTGTACAGCACCTTGCTTCAGTGTCCTCTCCAATGCCACACCCACAAACCTAGATTCCTAGGCACATCATGAAGACCAAGGACCTGTCAAAACAAGTCTATTATACAAAAAAAAGGTTATACAAAAAAACTCCCAAATTTGGGATGTCCTGTGCAGCCCCATGCTTTAACGTTAGTGACCAGGTAAGTTGAGAATAATTCAGAGAGGCAATGGAAAGACCAACTCTGAAGAAACTGGTGAAATCCACAGTTCAGATAGGAGAGCCTGGACAGTCCTCAAGGGTGGACTTCATAGAAACTCTAAAAGAAGAAATCTTGGAGTCCCATGTTAGAATCTCAGCAAACATGTGGACAAAAGTTTTCTGGTCTGATGAGACCACAGTTGAAATTTTTAGCCTTGACACAAGGTGCTACTTGGTCTGTAGTACTGTCAGCCTGGGATCAGGTAAAGCATGTTGTTGGCGGCATCATCTTGTGGGGATGCTTTTCATCAATAGGGACTAGGAAATTGATCAGATTTGAGGGTAAAATGGATGCAAATAAAGGGCAATTCTAGAGAAAATAAGATAATGGCCCCAAGTTTACTGTAAAGGCTACAATGGGGTGGTTCAAAATCAAAAACCTAGAATGCCCCATTTGAAGCCCAGAATAATCCAATCACGTTTGAAAAATATCATGTGTGAAGTTGATAGATCCACTGACTTCCAGCTATAAGTGGAACTAGAGGTGGTTCTACCGAGTACTGACCCAGGGGGGCAAAATTGCTGATCCCAACTTTAACAACTTAATGAGGTTTGAGGAAAATGTGTAATGATTGAGGTCTGGTCACATTCACCCTGAGTTAAAGTGAAGCACAGTAGTAGTAGCACCACACTGTAAGGATACTTTTCGTTGAAGCCAATTTGCTCCTGTCTTCAAGAGACTTCAGACATCAACTTGAGGTTCACCTTTAAACAAGACAATGGCCCAAGACCCAGAATGTGTTAAAATGACCCAGTCGAAACCCAGAAAAGTCTTTATCCATCCATCCATCCTCTACTGCTTACTCCTTTATCAGGGTCACAGGGAACCTGGAGCCTATCCCAGGAGGCATCATGCAAAAGGCAGGGTACACCCTGGACAGGGTGCCAGTCCATCGCAGGGCACAATCACAAACACACTCACACACCCATTCATACACTACGGACACTTTAGACACGCCAATCAACCTACCATGCATGTCTTTGGACTGGGGGAGGAAACCGGAGTACCCGGAGAAAACCCCCAACACACATGCAAACTCCGCATGGCCCCGGCGGGACTCGAGCCCCAGACCCTGGAGGCGTGAGGCGAACGTGTTAACCACTAAGCCACCGTGCGCCCCGAAAAGTCTATATCTTTAAATAAAAAGTTCTCATAAAAAAAGTATCCAGCTGTCCAAACGTGAAAAGGATTTCCAGCAATAATTGCAGCCAAAACTGGTTCCACAAAGAATTGATCATTTTGGTTTTGGTAGCATCATGTTGTGGGGATTCATCAGGAGAGATTGGGAAACTGGTCAGATTTGATGACAAGATTCCATGCAAATACAGGGCAAGAAGTTCTAGAAGTATTAGAATGTGCTCCCTTCTTTAAGAGACTTGAGATGCCATCTTGATCTTCCAACAATTCAATGGCCCAAAGTGTACTGCAAAAGCTCCACTTGAGTGGTTCAAAACCAACAATGACCCAATCAGAGTCCAGCCATCATGCTGAAGAAATACCAGGATCAAGATATTCAAAAGCTGACAGAGATCGAGTATATCCCTGAAGACATACAGCTGTAATTAGAGCCAAAGGTAGTTCTCACAATTATGGACCAAGGGAGTGTAGTGTGTGATGCCAAACTGGTGGCTATAACCTCATCCGTTTAGCTTTAGTGTAATGCTCCAAACACTAAACACATCCTGACTGATTGACTCCATTTGCAATGCGGGGAAAATAGTGTAAACTTCACTTTTGGCTGAATTACTTCTTTAAAGACCTAAACCCTCTGATTTTGATTACACTGATTACTAGTTTACTCATAGCTTTGGTGCTGCTGGTATTTTCCCACTACATGACTGCCGTAATTAACCTAAGGCAGTTGAGATGCTGCCAGATTCTCTTTTCCCGTGAGTTATCAGCCGCGCCAATCGCACCCGGCCATCAGACACGCCGAAATGCCTGTTGTGAGTAATAGTTAAATTTCGGACATTAGGTAGATAAGGAAACGAGTCCAGGCCATGCTGCCAAAATCAGGAGCATGCCATCAGGGTGTAATTAAGCCTGAAGGAGTCCAAGCCAAAACACAGTGCTTGCAGAAACAGAAACACACACACACACTTGGTTATTAGAGCTGAAGAAAACACATTTGCACATCCACAACGTAATCATCTAGGTCTTTTCCGATCTTGCCTTCACCCAGGTTAGTGCGGTTATGGGTTTTCGAGTTTGCTTTTAAGATTGTGTGATATTCTCAAGTGCATGATCTTCCTCCTTCCTTAACATCTCCGTCTTCAGCAGGTTCACACGCACACTATCAAAACCATCTCGCGTGTCAGGCACTCACAGGAAAAAAAGTTAAAAGGGAGATAAAGGGAATGGGGGTGGAAGAGAGAGAGAGAGAGAGAGAGAGAGAGAGAGAGAGAGAGTTTCATGTGTGATGATTTCATGCTGTGAACACAAAAGAGCATATTAAAGCCTAAAGTTTATCAGTACAAATTAAGTCTTGGATATGCAGTTTCTTTAATCTTTGCATCCTCTCTCTTTCTCTCTCCACTCTCACTTTCCCGCCTGTAAAACTGCGTAGTGAAAAAACCTAGCCAGCGCTGCTGACTTCATCCCATCAGAAATAGCAAAGCACATCATAAAAATTTAATTACATGCCTCTCATTTCCATACGATTGCTTAAAAAATGTAAAATTCATTTAAAAGTAAAGCGGTGACTTTGTCTTTGAAGATCACGACAATTAACATGGATCAAAGCCTAGGTTCTGTTAGGATGAGGGTTCATTAGCATAATGAAATTAACTCACAGACAAGAATCTCTAATAGGTGCAACCAAAAAGACACATTAATAATATTTGAAGAAGACAATGTTTATACTCGTACTACAACAATTATAGACCTTGTATTCAATTAACACGACTTTAATTAACTTTCTGTTTATACAGGCTCCATATTCGCCCTGTTTATCCAGTTTTGTTTCTGAATTCAGAATGAGGGGATTGTCTTTAAGCACATTATTCATAAAAATATATATAGGCATGAGTGACACATATCATAAACATATCATAACTTACTCCTGTAAGTGTTCATCTGGTAAGTGTGAAGGCCAAAGCATTTGATTTGCATAATTTTCATCTTTATCAAACCATTCAGTAAGTTGTCTTGCCTTGTTGAAGGGGCGGAGTCATTCTAGAAAAGGCAACTCCTTTCAGGATAGAAATGTTCCATCATAGGATAAAAGTAACCAGTCAGAAGAAGTGCGATATTGATTTCCAGTCTCACTTCTCTCTAAACGGGGCAAGTTGTACGAGAACATTCCAGCAATGAATAAATGCTCGTAGATTCTCAAATATGCTCAAAAGATGTTGATTAGTTTTCTATAACAGCAGATCTGGCAACAATGGTGGCTATGAAGCAAACTATGTCATGTATATATTCATACCACATACTGTACAGTATACCACAGCAATTCGTCGATAATTGTATTATTTATTTATTTATTTATTTATTAAATTGTGGCAATTCATTCTTTTTATCCATTTATAGTTTACGTCCGTGAGACAACTTTCTTTCTGGTACTCATCTTATACAGTAGTAGCTATAAGTATACAGCGGGTCAGTGGTGGCTTAGTGGGTAAGGCTCTGGGAGTGGAAGCTCAATGGTTCAAGCCCAGCACTGCCAAGCTGCAACTGTTGGGCCCTTGAGCAAGGCCTTTAATCCTCTCTGCTCCAGGGGCGCTGTATCATGTATGACACTGCTTGACCTCAGCTTCCTGGCATTCTGGGGTATGCGAAGACAAGAATTTCACTCTGCTGTATGTGATCGATAAAGGCTCATTATCATTATGTTACAGAGAAACCAGCAAGCATCCATTGGAGACTCCTTCCAGTGGTGGAAAACTTACTGTCCATTATAAAGCACTGACACTGGAGACTCCTTCCATAAATGTAAAATAAAAGCTACTTTACGGAAAACATCAATGATAATGTCTTTCTTTGTTAAATGAGATTTTTTTTTGTCCCTGTGAATGAGCTGTTACTGTAGAAATGTTAATGTATTAAAAATAACTCACCCATACAAACCTGGCACAACTGTGAGAACTGCTATTATATAAGATTAATCAACACCATCTGACCAATCAGAATTAAAGTAACCATTAAATCTACTAGTGTCCTCTGTTTATAAAACATCCAGTAGCAAAAACACACAGAAACACTGTGTTTTATATTTCATGCACACAGTGGGGCAATATTGATGAATATTGAGCACAGCTGTCAGATCTGTCCTGAGACATTGAGTGTAAGGATGGTGGTTTGAGCTTGTAGACCTGATCTGGAGTCAGTGATAGTGATTCTCATCCATATGCTAATCCACACTCACCTTATAGTCTGGAGGAGCTGCTGTGACTTCAATACTGCACAAAAAAAAAAAAAAAAAAAAAAAAAAAAAAAATTGCACACTGCAAATGTATTTAAATGTAGACAGTGCCATTTTTGTTTGAAATTTACATAATGGTATTAATCAGAGGACATTTGCATGTGAAAGACTGGTTGTGTCCATGGAATGCATTTGTAATTAATCAGAGATTTTCATATTAAGTAATATTCAAATTTCATCAAATTAGTGATGAATAGGATTGAGAATGGTATCTGGTTGTGGGTAAAATATGATTATTGGACTGATGAGCATAAAAATCTATTCTCATCAGAGGATTGGTGTAGCACTTTTCTTACAAGGATAATGAAACAAACTAAAAAAAAAAAAAAAAAACATAATAAAAATAGAATAATACAGAGAAAATACTCATGCTAGAATAAAGACAAGATTAGTTCAGAGTGAAGGATGGGCAGGTAGGGGGTCCAGTGACCCAGATTTAGACTCCATGCGTAAATAAATAATTAATTGTGTGTGTGTGTGTGTGTGTGTGTGTGTGTGTGTGTGTGCGTGTGTGTGTATGTGTGTGCTTGCATGTTTCTCAGACCCAGTGCTGAGATAGTTGTAGAGATAGCAGTAACAGTTTGTTGGGTTTGTGCGGCTGAGTGTTTTAAACGCAGCCAAAGTCTCGCTGCTGAGCATCGTCACACCGCCATTCCCATGCCCTCACACATTCCTCCTGCGCTCCCTCTCACTTAGTTTGTCGCTTTCCTACTCTCTTACTCCTCACTCCTCAGTCTCCTCTGAGAGTTCTTTTTCTCTCTCTTTCTCCTTCCCAACCTGGTCTTCCTGATTCTTCTCTTTTGCATCATTTCAGTAATACGTTGCACTTTTTTTTTTTATCTTATTATTACAAAAGAGAGGTGAGGGAACAAGATGCTATAGCATGAGTGATGAGTGAAATTGCCTGGAATATTCCATAGTTTATGTAATATTTCTTATTATGAGATGGTTATAAATCCAATATAATATTATTCACTGTTATTTTTTTTTTTTTAAAGATGCTTTTACTAATGTCTAACTGTAAAAAGCTGTTTCTTATTCCATTGGCAGATCATTTTGCTCATTTTTAGGAATACATGCTTGAAAGTATGTAAAATGTCTAGAAAACTTTGGTTTATTGTACACATATTATAGGAAATTGTAGATAGGTTTGACCAACAATATATTTTGTCAGTTTATTTTTAATTGTTTAGAGCCTCATCTTCATGAGTTCAAGACGAAGCCAGATTTCAGTTGGTCTCTGAAAGGATGAATAAATCTGTTGTTGAATTTTATTAGCATCTGAAACAGAGAAACAAATCAGCATGCCGCTCTATCCTCCGGTTTGAACACCAGTTCCCCTTGCATGCCTCTTGAAAAATTCCCACATTCCTGCTAAATGCAAACGGAGCAGCATGGCGTGACGTATGGTGCGCCGATGTGCCCTCCCACTCGTTAATGAACGTCTTAATTTATACCATATCATCGACGAGCCGGAATGTGAGAAAGAATGCAAATCAGGAGACTCACCAATCACAGTAATTAGGTGGAATAAACTTTGTTAATTATAACTCTAGCTAAGGCTTAGGAATCGGAGTGAATTTGCTATGCTGTGTGAAGTTGGGAGTGCGTAAGGGCCCGATTTCACCTCCTGCCGCATTTTCACCTTCCTCTAAATCAACTCTCACTCAGAGATCAAGCAAACTCTGTCACTTGGCTCAGCGGCCATCAACGTGCTGTCAAAATGTTTATTTTACACAAAAACGTACATATTCACTCTTTCTCTCCTCTGTGCTTTGATATTCCGTTTGATTCTTGGTTGAGGTTTTTTTTTTTTTTTTTTAAAGCAGACAGCATGAAGAAAATATACAATTCAGGGGATTTGTACATCATAAGTGAACATGAAGTGAATAGAAGAGCTACAAGGAGGAATCTGGGACTGCCTTTTTTTATCTTTATTTCATCTCGCACTTTCTTGCCCCTTATTTGTGATCAAAAATCGTGTATGAGTTGATACACTCTGTGTGTGTGTGTGTGTGTGTGTGTATTTTGGCTGCTGTGGTGCTGCTAGGCACCATACAGATTTATCCATACAGATGTGTGTATTATTCGAGTTTCTCTTTAGAGCCCCTATACACCTTATGATGAGAAGGTCAGAGTAGAATGGCCAGACTGTTCAGGATAGCTAGGATAACTAAAAAAAAAAAAACAACAAAAAAAAAAACACTATTTACATACGTGGTGAGTGGAAAAGCATTTCAGAATGCAGAAAACCTTGAGGTGGATAGGTAACAACAGGAGAAACCTATATCGAGTTCCCCTCCTCTCAACCAGGAACATGAATCTGAGGCTGCAGTGGGCCGAAACTGGCAGCTGAAAATTGAAAATCCAATCTGACTGTCCAGTTTAGGTGAGCTTTTGACACTGTAGCCTCATATTCATGTTGCTGCCATTCACTAGATTATTATATCACGTCCCCCCCCCAAAGAATGCATGGTTATACCCATGGTAAATGCGGCTGTGGCTCAGTCGGTAGAGCGGGTTGTCCACTAATCCACTAATCGTAGGGTTGGTGGTTCAAATCCCGGCCCGGGTGATCCCATGCCGAAGTGTCCTTGGGCAAGACACTGAACCCTAAGTTGCCCCCAATGGCAAGCTAGCACCTTGCATGCAGCTCTGCTACCATTGGTGTGTGAGTGTGCTCTCATTTGTAAGTCGCTTTGGATAAAAGCGTTTGCTAAATGAATAAATGTAAATGTAAATGTAAATGCTATATGAAAATCCCAGGGCATCAGCAATTTCTGTAATACTCAACCTAGCCAATCTGACACCAAGAACCATGCCATGGTCAAAGTCACTGAGATGACATTTTTCTCCATTCTGTTGGAAGATTTCAAACAAAAGTATAATATTTTGTTCAATTTCATACATAAAACTTACCTTAACCTTTTTTATTTGGATTGTTTCTCATTTGCACGTCTGAGGCCATGTTGCTGCAACAATTAAACGCTTTAGTACAGTGGTGTGAAAAAGTGTTTGCCCCCTTCCTCATTTCCTGTTCCTTTGCATGTTTGTCACACTTAAGTGTTT
>JAFFST010048756.1:66201-77407 GCA_022414735.1 Noturus placidus
AATAGATAAATAAAATAAATAGAATAGATGAAGAAAAGACAGATCCGTTTGCAGGGAAATTTAATACGGAACATATAGAGAATATTTTCTCCTGTATATGGGGGGGGGGCAGATTGGTATTTCCTCAACATTGGGGGGGTCACGACCCCCCCCAAAGAGTGTGTGGTTACGCCCATGCTTAGTGGAGAAGTTTTTGTTTGTAATGACAGTTTCAAGGCACTTCCTGTTTGAAGAAAATAATTGTCTGCAATATTCAGGTGTGAATTTGGCTCATTCTTCTACACATATTGTCTTTAAATCTTTTTCGATTGGATTCAAGTTAGGTGATTGACTGGGCCATTCTAATGCCTTGATTTTTTTTTTATCTGGAACCAATTGAGAGTTTCCTTTGCTGTATGCTTTGGATCGTTGTCCTGCTGGAAGGTCCACCCACGTCTCATCATCAATCTGGTGGATGGCAGCAGTTTCTTCTGAAGAATCTCCCGTTAAAGGGCTCCATTCATCGTTCCATCGTTTCTTCTCCGAACATGGTGTGTATTATTACAGCAAAATGATACATTTTGCTCTCGTCTGACCAGACTACACTCTCCCAGTGTTTCATAGGCTTGTCCAAATGAGTTGTAGCAAACTTTAAATGAGCTTTGACATGTCTTTTCTTTAGTAATGGAGTCTTGTGGGGTGATCGTAAGCAGTGGAGTGCATTGCCTATTGTTTTCTTTGGGACGATGGCACCTGCTGCCTCCAAGTGTTCCTGGAGCTCTTTCCGAGTGGTCGTTGGCTCTTGGGCTACTCCTCTGACTATTCTTCTGACTCCCTGGTCAGAAATCTTGCAAGGAGCTCCTGTGCATGGCTGGTTGATGATGGCATGATGTTGTTTCCACTTGTGGATAATGGCCCCAATGGTGCTTACTGTCGGATTCAGAAGTTTTGAAATACGTCAGTATTTGATTCCATAAATATGTTTTTGCAACAATAAGGTTGCAAAGGTCTTTGGAGAGCTCTTTGTTTTACCCATCATGAGATGTTTCTTAAGTGTAACCTTGGTAATGAAATGCGTTTTTATAGAGCATCCATTTACTAATCCAGCTGATATTAATTTGCAACAGATAGGAGGTATAATTACTTATGGATTTTAGCTGGTTCCTTGCCTTACCTTACCTTGGAGATCTGCTTTCTCTTAGCGTGTTCAATACTTTTTTTCCTGTGTCATTCCACTTTATTACACATAACTTTATTTATGGACTTTAATGTTGTGAATTCTTTATATTTGCGGATTTTGTGAGTTAATACTGATGTCTGCTGAATTTTTTTTTTTTTGTGAATAGCCTCATTGGAAATATATTTACTGAAAAAAATGTCAAGGCATTCAATTCGTATTCCCACCACTGTATATAAATAATCTCATTTTGTAATTAATCTGAAAAAGGTCATGCTTCCTCATGGTATCTTCATGGTATGATAGGTTATATTATTCCTTGCAAGAATGCACATACAGTATCTCACAAAAGTAAGCACACCCCTGCCTTAACCCTCTTGGGTTACATAAATGTGAGGGGTGTACTCACTTTTGTGAGATACTGTATATGGATGAGAGAAGTATAGTTTGCATGTTGTCATATGCACGGCACTTAAACTGGCATACAATCTGAGACATACAGTTTCAGTTAACCTGCAAGGGTTTTCACTTTCAAAGTCAAACCTAATTATTCCTGAAAACATTGAGGCTCTCCAAGAAAGAAAAAGGAAACTGGGTCATTGCTCTTCATTCATTTGAAGGGAAGACATGTGAAATTAACTGCAAACTAGATACACTGATAACCACATAAATTTTAAAAACTTTGTTTTTAAAGTGTATTTAAGTGTATTTAAAGTGTATTTAAGATCCTGTTATGACCACTGTCTTATAAAGGCTTACCAATCAATCAGTTAATCAATGGTGTTAATAATTGAAAAGGACTGTATATTTTTAAGTGTGCAATAATGAGGTGTGCGTTTCTCACTGAAGGGGATTTGGTGATGAAAGCAGGGCAAAGTGTCTACGTGGTTATGACTAACTTGTCATGTGTAATCAACCGATGCCGATAACACTAAAATAATTATCCCACGTGGATTCCACACAATTGATTCAGAATGACAGACAAGTCATCCCGGCATGATGATTTCGATTAATTAGATGTTTATTTCATGCACTATATGCATGCATCTGAAAATAAATAAATAAATAAATAAATAAATAAAGATTTAAGTCTGATAAAGCACGTGAACATTTTTACCTTGATACATTATTCAGGCAAATAAGCATCATGTTTTCGATTCTTGTAATTGTTATAGCATTTAAAACTTGTTTAGCCTAAAATTAAATAGACAGTTTTGCGTACTAACTCGAAATTCACTACAGTAGCCAAGACAAGCTTCTTTCTTTCATTTCACACTCTAACTACAAGGTTAATAAAGCCAACAATGGGGTCGTCCATATATTACGTCATCAAATTTTCAGCCATCACCCCCCCTCCCCCTATGTCATCTAACGTCATCTAACGTCATCAGGCCCTTTACCCCCCCCAAATGATGACATCATCATCCTCCTTTATATAGTGCTAGGGGGTCTGGGGCAGCCATGTATGGTCGGGAATTATCTCCTAATATTTTGTACTTTGTTACAATACCACAGAAATACTGACGTCACACACACATCCTGTGGCGTATAGTATGCCACAGGATGTGCGTGTGACGTCAGTATTTCTGTTTGTTTGTTTTTTTGTTTGTTATTTTAGCAATTTGCAAATATTTCAGTAAGTAAATAAGTAAATGATGAACGTGACAGTGGTGACACTAAACAAGGGGAAGATACAAATACATTGATGACATAATCATGTCCGTGAACCCCCTCTCCCCGTCGTCATCAGACGTCATAATACCCTTCACCCCCCCCCTTGATGATGTAATATATGGATGACCCCAATGTAGTTCATCAGTAAACATTGGCTGACATATTAACAACATTTGTACGCACTGAGATTAATAAGAAAAAGAGAAAGAAATTAATAAGAAAAATGGATGTATAGCTCATATCAATAAAATGTATACTTTTTGTTTACATGTATACATGTAAACATACTGAAGCTGTTTATTAAAACATGATATGTCTAAATGATATAAAACAGTAACTGAGGTTAGAGTTGGTTTGTAGATGCTACACTATGGGGTCAGACACAGGATAAAAGCTCTCTCAGATCCCTGGGTGGGACACTGAAGGAGTCTCAGAAGGACCACTGGTCCCAGACAGCGTTTTGTCAAGCTTAAAAGGTAAATGTGTATTTTTAGGCGGCTGGGTTAACGGTGAGGATGAAGGAAAGAGTGTACAAGCTTTCGGAGTAGCAGATTAGAGATAGTGGTCTCACCTCTGTGTCCCAGAGGACGATAAAGGAAGGAGTGGAAGCAAAAGAGCGTGAGTGAGACGTCTAAAACGAGCTTATGAAAGTCTAAAAAGCTGTTTTTGTCAGGAGAGAGGTGAGAAAGAGAGATGAAGTGATAGAAGAAGAGGAGGAAAGGTGAAGAGAGAAGAGGGAGGAGGAAGCGGAGGTGTGCGTGGTCAGAACTCCCTGGAGATGAGAATGTGAAGAGGTTTCATTTGGTTCACCTCTCCCTGACATTAACATTGAGCTCCCAGCTTAAAATAAGGACACCCACACAAATGTGTCCATGCACACACAGTAGTTATATGACTTTTACGACTTGAGGATGAGATAAGGATTTTTGAGATATCTTGGCAAGTTACCTTTTGTTATCTAGATTGCTAACCTTAGCATTGAATATATGAATATGACGAATCCTCTCAAAAATACTGCCATTTTAAGCAAAAATTATAAACATTCCTAAATATGACTTCAAAATCCTCTCATAAATCATGTTTAGCTTAGCACACGTTAACTGACTAGTTAGAGATGAGCCTTTCTCATAGCAGGGCTCTCAAGTCTCACAGATTCATTGTGACACACACATTTCAACCAGTACACATGCTCACTGTGTACTATATTCTGTGGATTGTATTTCTCACAATGAGAAGTATAGGATAACTTATCCTGCTATATACACTTAATGGTTAAATTTTTCTGGCGGGTAAATGAACTCACCCAATCATATCCTATATGAGATTATTCAGAGTTATGCACAATATACACAGAGCGGTTCGAGAACTGACTCCAACTCAGAACCATGACAGCAGAAAATGTCTAATAGTGTAGCTTTATATATATTTAAAGACTTCAAAGACTGAGACTGAAAATTGATGTTTATTGTATTTGTTTACAAGGTGGAACAAGTTAACGGTGTTTTTTTTTTTTTTTTTTTTGCATACAGCCTGTAAAATTAAGTGAAAATATAAAATTTAGTTTAAAATAAGGTAAATTAATTTGTCATGGCTCACACTATGTTCTTAAATTCTGTCATAACTGACAAGCTCAAGTTCTCACGCCTACTTGTGCGTTATATTGTGGCAGGTTAACCTTATGATCTCTTAATAAAAAAACAAACACCTAAACTTTGTGCTCCTAAATTTTTGCACAAGTGCTTCCAATTTCTTTTTTTTTTTGTCTTGAGTTATACAGAGTTAAATGCCACCTCCAGGCCAATCAGAAATAATAATTTGTTGTTTCCGGGTAAATCACGTGATCCCACTGCAACCAGGTTCGTCACGCACACACAGAGTTGGAGATGGAAGAGTAATGGACCAGTATCCGAGATTTCTTATGGAGTGCAAGATTGATATGACACACACCACATACACACAGGCTAGAGAGATGTATTGAACAAATTTATATTATGCTTGATAGTTGTATGAATTTACATGAAATAAAATTACAATGTAGAAATGAAATAAATAAAAGAAATGAAACAGAAATGAATGGTTTGTTCCTTTTTATCCCCAACAAATTACTTTTATATACTCTTGCTTTAAGCTCCTTTGATTATCTTACCCATTTATATCTATTTGTATTCTAATTGTACAGTTTAACCTATTGACTTAGTTTCTGTATTAAATTTATAATTCCTAAATATTGTCAGACCTGTGAACTCCAATTCCCAGAATACACCACTGCCAACAAACATGGCAGACACAAACTACAACTCCCAACTCCACACACCAGCATGCTCTCAGTCTCCAGAGTACTAATGACTATCAACTGTTGCCAATCACACACACACACACACACACACACACACACACACACACACACACACACACATTACTCTGACTTACCAAGCCATTGAATATCTCTGCTGTTCCGGTTAATTTGACTTTGCGTGTATCTTATTTTTTGTATTCTGGCTCTCCTCTGATATCCTGTTTGTTGAGTGCCTTACCCTTTTTGCCTGCCTTGATTTTGAATATGCCTTTCAAATTGGAATTGTTTGCTGGACATTGTTTTAATAAACAATTAACTCAACTGAACTTGCACTTGCAAAAATTGTCTCAACTGCACTTGCATCCGTGTCCACCTCTCCAGCATGACAGATTACTTAGTTGCTCACAGTGGATTGAATTTCACCAAAGTATTTTGGCTTACAGACAGTTACTAGGAGTGCAGCAGCAACATCTGGCGAATCTTGACAACAATCTCAACCTCTTGTCTCAAGTGGTCACTGCCAACACTACACTGGCTGTTCCAGCTCCACCAGCCTCTGTCTCCACTCGACCACTCGCCTGGGAGCAAGGAGGTAGGGGAGCTCCTTCTCACATTACGCCAGAGTCCACACGGAGTTTCCGAATTTGCTCTTGAATTCCATACCATCATAGCAGGAAGTGGATGTAACGACGCTGCTCTTAAAGCTGCATTTTGACAAGGTCTCAACCCCAAAATCCTCACAAAAATGGCATGCCGTGACGAATCTATAACCCTGGAGGACCTCATCTACCTGGCCACTCATTTGGATCACCTGCTTCACAGTTGCAGCTGCTCTCGAAGCTGCTTATCGATGTTTCAGCTCGATCAATGACTGCTCTCCTCAAGAAAGGAAAGAAACACCCTGCCTGGACCCCACAGCCGAGGCAGCTTTCAACCAACTCAAGACAGCATTCACCACCACACCCATCTTGAAACACCTGTATCCCAAGAAACCCTTTATTGTAGAAGTAGATGCATCTGAAATGGGAGTGGGAGCTATTCTGTCCCAGTGCTTTAGGGAGAAACTCAAGCTTCATCCCATGGCCTATTGCTCCAAGAATTTAACCCCTGCTGAACAGAATTACAACATCGGAAACAGAGTTCTACTGGCAGTTAAACTGGCGCTTGAAGAATGATGTGACTGGCTGGAGGGAGACCTTTATCTATTCATGATCTTCACTGATCACAAGATCTTGAAATACATCAAAACAGCTAAATGTCTGAATTCTTGTCAAGTTTGATGGTCACTGTTCTTTGCACGGTTCTAGTTCACCCTCTCATACCAACCCAGCTCTAAAAACACTATAGCTGATGCCCTCTTGTGCCTACAGTACATTGCACAAGACTGAAGAAATCATTCTTCCCCGTCATGCATTGTCAGTGCTATATCCTGGGAATTGGACCGAGATCTTGCTTGCACTACTCCTCAAAAATCCTGTCAGGTTAGCTCATCTTAGCCACCTAGCTTTGAGTATTAATAAATATACAAACATTTATAAATATGATTTGAAAATCCTGTTAGTTCAACACGTTAACTAACTAGTTGAAGAAATTAGGATTCATCAGACAAAGTTGCTTTTCTCCCAAACTCTGAAAGAAGTTTCTCCAAATCAGTCATACTGAGCTCTGTTCATAAACATATACGAGTTTTAAACCGTGGAACATAGTTATGCTGTTTTTATGGCCTTTGAAATAACATATCCATTATACCTGTCGCCTAATGTCATTTCAAAACGGACTATGTGAAGATCTTCTCAGAGGAGTGACTGATATATTTTCCTTTAATTTCACTGACTTTCTCGTAAGTAAAAATGTTCCCGTGGTCGTGGTTCCCTCCTGTCTCTCCCCTCTAATTATAAGCGCCTCGCTGAGCTTTAATGTTTTTCCATCCTGGCTTGCGTAGCAGTGATACTCCTGACAAACAGGTATGGCACTCACGCATTAACACACACACACACACACACACACACACACTCTCTCTCACACACACACACACACACACACACACACACACACACACACACACACACATGCAGACGAGATTTTAATGCATGGAAAAATGTGATGAGACACATAAACAGCGAACCACAGCAGAACGTGGGCTCCAGAGTAAGCTCAACCTGTTATTAAGTACACATTTGAATGTCCCCTCTATTCAGACATAAGCACTGAATTGTGGGAACATTAATGGTGCCTGCTGTAATTTCCCTGCTGAGATCTCACTTTTTTTAATCTGAAGTCCAACACTGCTTATCATTTTTTCCCTTCCTAAATTTAAAAAAGCAGGGTGCTGACAGCTTTACTCATTGCTGAAGTTTTGTAGCTGGGCTCAGGTTCGGGGCAGGAAGGCGGAAGTGTGAGCCACATCTATCAGCCTCTGGTGCGTCTGTGTAGCACACACCACTTCTCACACTGTTTTAATTATTAAAGACCTTCATCAGGTCCATCGGGCTACATGAAGCCTTTGCGGAATGTTGATGTCAACTGGACACAAACGCACAGTTATGGAAATGAAATCCCATTTGGTCCAATTAAATTTCTCAGAAATGATTCTTCACTAGGATGATATTGCTGCTTCACAGCTTCAGGGTCTCTGGTTTGATCCTGAGCTCTGTTTACTATCTGTGTGAATAGATATTTGCAAGTTCTCCCCATGCCAATGTTGTTCCTCTGGGTTCTCTGTTTTTTTTTTTTTTCCCCCACTCCCAACAACTGCCTATGATAAATTTGCCCAGGGATGTGAATGTTTGAGTGTAAGGGCATTTTCAGACCTGTGGATCTGTGCTTTGTTCTAAAACAAGCGCTTAAATCATTACAAAGTTGCATTTTCACCTGGGCTTGGTTCGCTTTCACAATGCAGAATTTCAAAGTGTACCCAAATGTGTTTATACATGTCACATAAAAGCAAGCGGTCCTGTCATTGGTCAGAGTACACCTGTTTATTCCGGGGTTCCGCTCATAGCAGTCATCCATCACGAGTGATAGAAAGCAGCTCCATGAGCTTATTGTGGCTTTCTTTTTTAGTTGTAGTTATTCTAATTTATCTAATTTATATGTTCCAATGAGAGATTAAAGCCCATCTCCTTGAGACGCTCACTAAACACCTTGTAAACCTGTGTTTTTATGCGTTTTTGAGAAATATGTTCTTCAGGCCGAATTTCCCTGTCGATTTTACATCGTCTTTGGTCCAAGTTATGATCTGCAATTCATGTTGCAAGCCATTAGCAAAACAAACATGCTTTTTTCCAAGCATGATTGCCGTGTTCATATACATTATGTCTGAATGAACCGAATCTGCTTTAGTTATGCTGTCTGTTTTATCTTTGTTCCAATGTTATTGTCGAGAGGTGCGACTTGTTTGCCTTGCAGGGATGCTCACACCCCTCCCAATCAAGCTGCTCACCAGCATCTAAACAGAGAGTCATGATTCTCTACACACAGTAACCCAACAGTGTCATGACTAATCTTATAACAGACTTGTTGAAATAAAATAATGCATTTTTTGATACTGATTTGAAAATGTCTGATAAGTCAATTTCCATTCTGTGAGCAACATTGCAAAGAAGAGACATTGCAAAAGAAGTATATAACTCTGACTGCCCTAAATGTTTTTTCACATGCTCTCTGTGTTTTTAATGTTTTACAACATTATAGCTTATGCCTATAGGCCAAATAATGAGGAAATCTGAAACGCTATATGAAGCCCTGAGCTACAGGTTTATATCTAAACAGACCTGGGAGACAACAGCTGGTCAGAGAGAGAAAGAGAGAGAGGATTGTTTGGCCTTTGGCTTCCTCTTCATATGTCACTCTAGGGATATCTCTTTCTCTCATGAGGCACTTGGCTATGGTTTCTGTACTTGTAATATAGTGCACAGGATGTAAGCTGGGTGGACAGGATGCAAGCTATTCTCTCTCTCTCGCGCTCTCTCTAAACTCTTGTCTTTTCTGGGTTGCACTTCACTCAGTCTTTTCTCACAGTCTCACAGTTTCAATTTCTTTCATTATCTATAACATTGCTTTTGCCTTATCTTCACTGTTACATACCATCCATCCATCTTCTACCGCTTACTCCTTTACAGAGTCACCTGGAGCCTATCCCAGTGAGCATCGGGCACAAGGCGGGGTACACCCTGGACAGGGTGCCAGTCCATCACAGGGCACAATCACATACACACTCACACACCCATTCATACACTACGGACACTTTAGACACACCAATCAGCCTAACATGCATGTCTTTGGACTGGGGGAGGAAACTGGAGTACCCGGAGGAAACTCCCACAGCATGGGGAGAACATGCAAACTCCGCACACACATGGCCCAGGCAGGACACAAAACACCAGACCCTGTAGGTGTGATGCGAACGTGCTAACCACTAAGGAAAATCTGTGAATTAAATCTTCTAGCAAAACAATGCACCATATCTCACAATTTATGGCCACAAATACAAACATGGAAATTCCCTTTAAAGAGAATTTGAACTGTAATTAACTAATATTTAGTGTTTTTAATGTAATAGTGCCACAGACAGAAAGGGCATTAATTTTCATCAACTACTTTTGTATTCATATAATATAATCTGTGGAAAGTGTCTTTGGAAGTTGTTTCTAGATGACTACATTATCAATTTACTATAAAAATTTTCAGATCGTGCAGGCATTGATTTCTTTTTATTTCACTTAAATGTTTACTTTGTTCATCACAACAGCTGTGCAATGTTTAGGACATATTATTTCCTCTGTGAGCCCCCCCCCACCCCCTCTCTCTCTCTCTCTCGCGCTCTCTCTCTCTCTCTGTCTCTCTCTCTCTCTAGCTCTAGTGGTATTGTGATATCACAGAGCTCCATATCAAAGAGAAAAAAAATAAAAAAACTGTTCTTTGAGCCTCTCTCTCTCTCTCTCTCTCTCTCTCTGTGTGTTTATCATGCCAGTCCAGGAGTGAAGGACAGCACCAGGGCTGGTTAGGGTTATTATATGAGTCTCATGCAAATCTGGGCCACCTACATAATTGCATTTTTGAGGCGTTTTGTGCTTAATAGAGACTGGAAAAAATAGAGGAAAAGAAAGAGGAGAAATTAAAGATTAAAAAGCTGAGAAGTGAATCCTGGCAATAATTCAATTCAATTCAATTCAGTTTTATTTGTATAGCACTTTTTACAATTGACAGTCACAAAGCAGCTGTACAGAAATATGTAAATTTCCAAACTAAATTTTAAATTAATACATTTGTCCCTAATGAGCAAGCCAGAGGTGACGGCGACAGAGGCAAGGAACAATTCCATGAGATGATATGAGGAAGAAACCTTGAAAGGAGCCAGACTCAAAAGGGAACCATCCTCATCTGGGTAATAACGGATATTGTAATTATAAATAACCAATTATAACGGTGTGCTACATGATAAAACAAACAGATTCACCATAGTCTCAACATGAAATCTATTCTGCTGAATTCATGACACCACATAAAAACCACCCAGATCAGTTGCTGTCCAATGCCATCTCCACGGTGTCCAGATGTCCCTAGGCTGTCAATATGGGGCCATCCTCAGCAACAGTGACTGGCCTCTAAGCGACGAGAACTCCAGAAGCAGGGCACCTGAACGGTCCTGGCTGGCCCAGAGACCAAAATGGTTCAGGCCCACTGCTCTACCAGGAGCAATATGTGAAGAGCGTTGGTATCATCCAAAGTCTTCACATCTGATATCGTCATAGAGGCTGGTTCTGAGCTGGAGCTGGGACATTCACTGATCACCTCGGGTTGGGAATCGCAAGGTAGTTACAGGAAACAAATGGAGAAGGATTAGCGTGGCTGCTGTTCATTGAATTTCCGGCACGGATGAACATATGCATTTGTTATCGTTTTATCAGAGCTGACTGCATAACAAGGTTATGAGATGTGTTATGTGAATGCTAAGTTAAAGAAATGTGTTTTTAATCTACAGTGCCTTGCGAAAGTATTAGGCCCCCTTGAACTGTTCGACCTTTTGCCACGTTTCAGGTCTCAAACATAAAGATATAAAACAGTAATTTAGTAATTTT